>CAKNYM010052634.1:203796-235099 GCA_932195095.1 Andricus curvator | reverse complement strand
AAACGTCCACACTGGGCATTTGTTTATAAAATTAATAAAAAATATCGGATGATAATTTTCCATTATTAAATATCACTGGCGACATAATTTGAGGAAAATTAGGCGAAAAAACGATTTATTTCTGCCTTTAAATGTCCACACTAGGCATTTGTTTATATAATTTGTTTATAAAATTGATAAAAAATATTGAAAGATAATTTTCCATCATTAAACATCACTGGCAATATAATTTGAGAAAAATTAAGAGAAAAAACGATTCCTTTCTGCCTTATTTGTCCACACTAGGCATTTGTTTATATAATTTGTTTATAAAATTAATAAAAAATATCGGATGTCAAATTTTTATGTTCAGGTATTATTTTTTCGATAAAAGCGAATAATTTTAACGCAAAAATTTACTTTGCAAACGAAAAATCCATAATGTAGACTATTTGTTAAGTTCATTTGTTTATAACAATTAAATTACCAATGTCATAACTTTTTTTACTTTCGACTACCCCTGTGCATGAAGTCTGGCAATGCTGATCATAGAAAAAAAATTTTCACGAAGAAAAACGAAAAAACTACTTTTTCTTCACTCTTTGCATTAACATAAAAGTTTAAACAAAAAAAATCAAAAATCAGGCCACATAAATCTCTTCAACATTTAATGCTGAATTTTTCTAAAAAAAAAATCCAAAATCGGTTAAGAATTGCCAGCTACAATTTATTTTGAACCTGGTTTTTTTATTTCACCCCACTGTGGGGCGGTCCAAAAATGGATTGGGATTTTTTTTTAATTTTCATCCATATTGCCCAAAAATTTTTGTAATCCACAAAAGAATAAATGCGTTAAAAAATTTGTAAATTTTATTCAGAATTTTCATTATTAGGTAAATCAAATTGAAACTCGATATACCTCTTCACAAGAAGCCATAGAATACGAATCTAAAATTACTTTTTAAATATCACCCCCATAAGTATCTAAAGAAACCCCATAAGTGAAAAATAGGGTTTTTCTTGTTTTCGGCACTAAATATGATTTTTTGTGGTTTTTCTGATACAAATTGTTTTTTAATACATAAGGTATTACTCTCTATTGATAATGAGATGTTAATATAAATTGTTTAAACAATTTATTTTTATTTTTAGCAATTTTCTCTCAGAATAGAGCTAGAAAGTGACGGTTTTTCCCCCAATTTTTTAACTTATTTTCAACTTTATAGTTGGATCAAAGCAATAATCAATTAAATTTAACGTAAATAATTGTTTAAACAAATTATTATTGTTTATTAGAATATTCTGTTATAGAAAAGTGCTAGGAAGTTGCAGTTTGTTCCAAAATTTTCCAACTTTGATCGACTTTTCAATCAGAATAAGGTGATAATTAATTCAAGTTAACAAAAATAATTGTGTAAACAATTTATTATTTTTAATAATATTCTATTTGAATAATAGTAGAAATGTGCGTTTTTTTCTGAAATTTTCAAATTTGTGTCTACTATTCACTTAGTGTGTGGCAGTAATACAATTGATAAAATTTAACAAACCTAATTGTTTATAACTATCTTCTCCTATAGTAATGCTAGAGCTAGACTACTAAAAGTTGCAGCTTTTCCTGAAATTTTCCACTTTTTGTTAACATTTCACTTAGAGCGAGGTAGTTATTAATTCAAGTTAGCAAAAATAATTGTTTAAACAATTCATTATTATTTGTAATATTATTCTCTTTGAATAATAGTAAAAATTTGCGGTTTTTCCTGAAATGTTCAAATTTTTGTCCAGTCTTCAGTCAGAGTGTGGTAATAATTAATGAAAATTAACAAATATAATTGTTTAAACAAATTATTATTATTTATTAGAATACCCTCTTATAGAAAAGTGCTGGGAAATTACAGTCTTTTCCAACCATTTCCAACTTTGATAGACTTTTCAATTAGAATGAGGTGATAATTAATTCAAGTTAACAACAATAATTTTGTAAACAATTTGTTATTTTTAATAATATTCTGTTTGAATAATAGTAGAAATTTGGGGTTTTTTCTGAAATTTTCAAATTTTTGTCTACTTTTCACTTAGTGTGTGGCAGTAATAAACTTAATAAAATTTAACAAACAATTGTTCATACAAATTATTATTTTTTATAACTATCTTCTCCTTTGTCCGAAATTTTCCACTTTTTGTTAACTTTTAACTTAGAGCGAAATAGTAATTAATTCCGGTTAACAGAAATAATTGTTTGAACAATTTATTATTATTTTTAATAATATTTTCAATAATAGTATAAATTTCAGGTTTTTTCTGAAATTTTCAAATTTTTGTCTACTCTTCACTTAGAGTGTGGTAATAAATAATGAAATTCAACATATATAGTTGTTCCAACTATTTATTGTTTATAACTATCTTCTATACTAATTCTAGATAGTTGCAGCTTTTTCTGAAATTTTTCACTTTTTGTCAACTTTTCACTTAGAGCGAGGGGATAATTAATACAATATAACAAACCTAATTGTTTAAACAAATTATTATTATTGTTTATAACTATCTTCTCCCATATTAATGCTAGATAGTTGCGGTTTTCTCTGAAATTTTTTACTTTTCGTTCACTTTTTACTTAGTGAGATGATAATTAATGCAAATTAACAAAAATTATTATTGAAAAAATTCATTTTGGTTTATAACTAACTTCTCTTAGAGACTTAAAATAATGCTAGAAAGCTCTGGGTTTGTCTGAAATTTGCAGCTTTTCTTTGACTTTTTAGTCAGGAACAAATAATAAATATTATTATTTATATTAATTTAAACAAAAAGGCTGGCAGTAACTACTTCAAGGGGAATTTACATCCATATGGAAAATTTGAAAAATATTCCAAATATCTTTTTTATTACATAAAAATATATTTGAAATGGCGCAGAGTTATTCTGAAATCAGTATCGCAGAAAACGTCCCAAAAATAAAATAAAAAAATCAATTTTGTATTTTTCCTGTACTCATTATTTTGGTAATGTGCCTATGCATTTTATTAAAGTACTCAGTCATTTGCATTAAAATTGCCTTAAATCGGGAAAGATATTTTTTTTCAGAGATGCTTGAATAAATATACTGCAGGAAATAGAAATTCTGAAACTACTGTAAACATTGGAAACATGCTGCCTCAAAATAAATATCAGGGTTGCTGCAGGTCAGGGAATTCACGAAAGGAAGGGAATGTCAGGGAAAACATGACAGATCAGGCAGGGAATTTTCGATAAATTAAAGTTGAAGTTAATTTTATTATTTTTTTGAAAATTCAACAATTTGGAAAATAGTTATTCTTTTTGATTTAAAATTAAATGTAATTGTTGAAATTTTAGGTTCAAAATTCACCTAATTTGGTAGAAATTGCATCTTTTTTGGTTAAGGATTCGCGGTATTTTCAAATTTCTGAAAAAAATGTAATAGTTTTTTTTTCTGTTAAAAAAATATTTTATTTGGGGTATTTATTCTCGGATGTTTTAGAATTACGTTCGTTATATATGTATTTATAATCCGTTGACTTAAGAAAAATAGTAAGTTTTACACGATATAAAAAATATTTTATAATTTTATTTTTATTTTATTATTTCTAGGTGAGTAGTTAACAAATTTTGTAGAAGATCTCAAACTTTTTTAAAACTTTAAAGTATTGAATGTGGAAAAATACCGAAACAGAAATTTTCCGAAAAATGAAAATTCCTGAAATTTCATATTCCAGAAAGAAAATACAACTACCGAAAATGTGTATTCTTGAAATTTTTAAACCGGAATTTTCAAATTCCCGAAAATAATAAATTGCCGAAATTTCAAATTCCGAAAAATAGTAAATTGCAAAATTTTCAAATTCCCGAAAAAAATGTAATATTTTTTTCTGTTAGAATATTATTTTTTATATTAGGTATTTATTCTCAAGTGTACAATTAAACCTTATTTTCTTTATTTATTTTTTTTTTTAATTTGAACAGTCGACAACTTGCTATTTTCGGGAATTTGAATACTTGGAAATTTGCTAATTTGGGGAATATGAAATTTCGGAAATTTGCTATTTTCGGGAGTTTGAAAATTGTCGATAGTTTTATTTTCTTTCGGGAATTTTCATTTGTCGGAAAATATTTTTTCGGTATTTTTCCACATTCGGGATTTTGAAAATTCGGCAAAATTGTATATTCCAAAAATACTATTAAATATTTTTTTGGCTGGCATTGAAAAATTCGGCAATTTACTATTTTCCGAAGCTTGAAAGTTGGGCAATTTACTATTTTTGGGAATTTGAAAGTTGGGCAGCTTACCATTTTCGGGAATTTGAAAATTCGCGTTAATTGTGTATTTTCGGGGATTCGATACATAATTTCAGGAATTCAGCATTTCCGTAATAAACATTATCGGTAATTTTCTCTTCTTTAGGGAATTTTAATTTTTGGTAATCTTCATTTATCAGGAAATTTCTGTTTCGGCCATTATTTTTTCAGTATTTTTCCACATTTAGGATTTTTAAAATTTTATATCAAAATCAAACAATTTTAAAATGGATTCCTTTTTTAGTTTATAATTTCTAAATAGAAAAGCAGTAATGAATGATTAAATGATTTACACCCTTTAAAAAACGTGTAATTTATATTGGAATCCAACAAAATTACAAATCTCATTTTTAGAAACATTTGAATTAAAATGTTAAAAATTGTAATAATTCAGATTGTAAGCGTTCTAAATTCCACAATTTCAAATTTGAAAGATTTCAAAATTAAACCAATTTAATTATAATTTGAAACCATAACCATAAAAAATTCCAATTTATTTGGTCCATAAATCTCTAGTTAAAATCAGATACCGTTAAACAAGCTTCGGTTCATTTCGTTAACCATTTAAAGGAAATGGAAGACGAAGACTTTTTCCAATTTCGTTTCGGTATATGAGGAAATAATACAAACGAAAATCTCTATCAATTTCATTTCAGTATTTGGTTAGAAAATTAAAAACACATAATTTTTTTAGAAAATATATACATTTCAGGTTAGGGGTCGAGGGGCTAATAGCACTATTTCCGATTAATGATTGGTGGAATAGGGTGGCCCCAAAATGCATTGGAAATTTTTTTCTGTCGCATTTTTATGCATATTTCCTGGAAATTTGTTCGGATGCACACGTTCAAATAACGTTTTAAATATCACCCTCATAAGTCTGTTTTATAGGTTCCCAAAAAAACCCTATAAAAATTAGATTTTGACAGAAATTGTTCAAGCAATTTATTATTGTTTTTATTGAAACATGTTCTAATTTTTGTCCAATTTTCATTCAGAGTAAAGTAAAATTTAATTCATTTTAAACAAATGTTTTAAATTTCTCTTTGAATAATGCTAGAAATTGCTTTTTTCTGAAATTTTTAATTTATTGTCCACTTTTCACTTCAAGTAGATGAATATTCAATTCAATGTAGCAGAAATAATTGCTTAAACCATTTATTATTATTCGTAATAATATTCTCTTTGCTTATAGGTAGAAAGTTGCGGTTTTTAAACAAATTTTCAAAACTCTTTGTCTATTTTTCACTTCATAATTAATTTAATTTAGAAAAATAATTCCTTAGACAAATTATTATTGTTTATAAATTATCTTCATCTATATTAATGCCAGATAGTTGCGGTTTTTTCTGAAAATTTTAATTTTTTGTCCACTTTTTACATAGTGTGGTGATAATTAATGCAAGTTAACAAAAATAGTTGTTCAAACAATTTATTATTGTTTATAGCTATCTTCTCCTAGACTTAGATAATTGCTAGAAAGTTGCGTTTTTTTCTATAATGTTCAACTTTGCTTTGCCTTTTTGGTTATGAACAAATAATAAATAGACATTAGAGAGAATCATATTTTAAACAATCTCTTTCTTTTTTGTGAATATATTTTTCTGAAATAAAACAGATATTGGAAATATTTTTCAAATTTTCTATATGGATCATATTAAATGTAAAATTTTCCTTGAAATAGTTACTGAGAGCCTTTTTGCAAAAATTAATATTGATTATATGTTCCTAACTAAGAAGTCCAAAAAAAGCTCAAAATTTCAGGAAAATCCGCAATTGTATATCATTACTCTAAGAGAAGATAGTTATAAACCATAAACTGGCATTGTTCTAAGAGAATGTTATTGTAAATAATAATTAATTGTTCAAGCAATATTTCTGTTAAATTTGTTTAACTCTATTCTAAGAGAACATTTCTAAAAACAATAATAAATTATTTGAACAATTTATGTAAAGATCTAATTATCAGTATAAAGTAGTATTTTATGTATTAAAAACGTAATTAGCACCAAAAACTCGCAAAACCCATTTTTCTACTTATGGGGGTTTTTAGATCCTATAAAACAGACATATGGGGGTGATATTCAAAAAGTAATATTTTATGCGTATTCTATGGCTAATGGTGAAGTGTGAACAGAAATGTTGAGTTTTAACTCGATTCAGCTAATATTTACGATTCTGAATAAGATTTACAAAAACGTCTTTTTTTCTTATGGAAAATACGTGTTAAACTTGATGGAGGAAAAACCACCTCTGAATATAATTTTTTTCAAAACAAAAAATGGATTTATTTTTTGTGGATTCGAACCAATTTCCGGGCGATATGCATGACAATTTGGAGAGAACAAGATTTGGACCACCCTCTTGGTGGAAGGGTTGCTTGACACTTGCCCCATACAATAATAATGCAATTCGATCGAACTTTCGAATCGGGTCTCACAACCTTGGATGAGCATATGGTCCATGGAGAACTTCGTTCAGTGGTAGACTCGTAATCTGGTTATTTATCACAGGATGCGGCCCAGGGGTCGTGGAGACCTGCGCGAGTAATCATCTTCACCAGATTTAAGCCAACGTGCGATTTTCTAAAGGAGCTTCCATTAAAGAGAAACTTAACAAAAAATTATAAAAGGAATATTCTGATAATGAAAGATGAAAAAGATTCTCTGCAAATGAAGATTTATTTCCCCCTATTTATTCTGACTAAATCCTCCAGAGTCCAGATTCATGAATGCCATCTCCAGGGTGGCCGCAAAACTTCATTTACCAAATTCCCTAAATTTTCCTGAATTCTTCCCTTACCAATTTTTCATTTTCTTAGCTAACATTTCAACATAATAATTAAATTTTCAACAAAATAGTCGATTTTTTAAACACATTAAATTTTTAATCTAGAGAACAGCTGGATTTTCGAGCTCAAAAGTCGAATGCTTGAGAAAACAGTTGAATTTGAATGAATTAAAAAAATAGTAATCAATCAAGAAAGATGAATTTTAAACAAAACAGATGAATTTTCAACAACAAATTAATTGTTAACTCATCAGTTGCATTTTCAACCAAATAGTTAAACTCTAAAGCAAAACAGACCATTTTTTAACATACCAGTTGAAGTTTTAACCAAACAGTTCAATTTTCAAGGCAAAAAGATGAATTTTTTAAGAGAGAGTTGAATTTTCAAAAATGTATTAGTTGATATTTCAACAACAAAAAAACGAATTTTTAAACAAATAGTTCGATTTTCAAACAGAGTTGAATTTTCATCAAAATAATTAAATTTTTAACAAGAGTTTAATGTTTAACCAAATAGTTGATATTTGAATCAAAAATTAAATTTCTACCAAAATATATTAATTTTGAAACGAAAAAGACAAACTTTGAACGAAAAGGATTAATTTTCTGTGAAAAAATTGAATTTTCAACTAAAAAAGATAAATTTTCAAGTTGAAATGGAAAAGTTAAATTTTCAGTAAAAAAAATTTGATTTTTAACAAACGAAGAACGAATTTTTAACAAAATAGTCAAATTTTCAAACAAAAAAGACAATAAAGAAAAAATATGTATCCAAATTGTTGAACTTTTAAGCCAAAAGATAAATTTTCTGTAAACAGTTAAATTTTCAATCCGAAAATATGAATTTTCGACAAAAAAGTTAATTTTAAAACAAACGGTTGCATTTTTAACAAACAAAAAAAGAAAAGAAAAATTCAAACCAAGAAGATTAGTTTTCTACAACAAATTTTTTTTAACCAAAAATGGATAAGTAATAATTTCAGTTAAAATAAAATAATTTAAACCAAAATAAATTGAATTTTCAATAAAATAGTTACATTTTCAACCAAAGAGACGAACCTTCAGTAAACAAAAATAACAAAGAAGTTCAACTTTTACTCAAGTATTGTAATTTTTAATGAATATGAACAGTAATCAACAAAATAGTTTAACTTTTACCCAAAAAAGATGATTTGTCAACGAAAAAGTCAGTAGATATTTCAAACAAAAAAGATTTTTATTTGATATAAATAACAGTTGAATTTTGAACAAAATAGTTGAATCGGCAACCGAAGAAGATTAATTTTTAACCAACCAGTTGCATTTTTATCAAAAAAGATGAAATTTCTACTAAAACAGACAAATTTTTTAACAAAAAAGACGAATTAAAAAAAATAGTTTAATTTCCAACCAAGAAAGATTTCAATTGAATTTTAAACACCAAAATATAAATTTTCAACCCAAAAAAGACGAATTTTCAAGAAAACAATTGAATTTCCAACCCGAACGGACTGGTTAACCAAATTGTTGAAGTATTAACGAAATTATAACATTTTAAACTAAAAATTCAATCGTCAGAAGGAAGCTCCCGCATAAAAAATGAAAATAGAAATAGAAATACCGGGAAAATAGATTACTAATAGGATCAGGGTGGCAGCAAAACTTAATTTTTAAAATTCCATAACTTTCCTCTGATCAATTCTTCATTTTCCCTAACCATTGATATTCAAAGGCTAGAAACTTAATTTTTTCACATTTTTAAAACAGAATCTTTTATAAATGGAATAAAATAATTTCAAATTTAAAAAATTGTAATCCTTGACTGACAGTAAAAGTGCCTCTAATAGAAATTCCCTGACTTTTGTAAGATTTTTGTCAATATCCCTGATTTCCAGGTTTTTCCTGACCTACGGCTACCCTGCATCTCTTATTCAGAAAATTATCATCTGCATGGCAAGTATCAATTAAAACCAAATAAAAAATAGTTATTAAAGAAAATAATTCATAGAATAAATAAAAAGTTGGATGAGGGTCGTTAGGTAATTGATAGACACTCATAATATGTGGTTATTATTTATTTATTAATTAGCTAATATTCTGAAAACGTATGAACATTTGTACATGTGTTTTGTATATTTGTATCATGAGGTACTTGTGTATGGCATATCTTCAAATACATAATTCACAATATATCTTCACCTGACGATCGTTATTTCGCGATCGCTTTTTTGCACATTTTTAAATTACATGGCGGCAGTGGGCTTTGTCCATTAGTAAAAAACATTATTCCGATGTCTCAACGCGTCCATCGAAAATCGAGCTTTTACTTTCAAACATGATTGGCTCGGCGCAATGGCACGAAGAATATCTATTTTATTTGCACATTGTCCATTACATATTTTTATTCTTCAACTGTTCCTCTTTTGTCTTATAAAATGTAGCAGTCGAGAAGAAATAAAATTATATCTAAAAGTTTTGTTTTAACGAAAGTAGAAAATGATGATATGACGTCATTGACATATTCCCTATAACAACGATGCAACGGCTCTCGAGTGCTCCGACATTATCACTTTAATTATGTATAATTAATTACGTATATTGCGATTCTTATTCCTCAATCAAAAATATTGCGACCCTTGACAATTTGGTCAATTCTTATATTTTCAGTACACTCTAATACTGCAGAATTTTATTAACAGAGTTTACCAGTGTAAAAAACAATTTGGTTGCCAATACAAGAAAATAGTAACAAAGCGTTTGTGCATGCATTTTGTGTGATAATAAGAAAATATTAAAATAGCAAAAGATTAGAATAGGCAGATGGGCAAAAGGATGGTATGATGGATTGAAGCGCAGTGCTTTGTTATTTCAATCTGTTCTTGAGCCGCTTTCGGGTTTTGAGTCAGCATCTGTCAAAGTTAACAAGCGTGAAACTGAAGAGCAAAGAAGCCGCCACACATCTCGTTGATTGGCTTCTTAATAATTTATATCCTAAACTTTAAATATATATAATATAATTTATAATATACGTAAAAACATTCGTTCTTAACGAATTGTAAAACGTAAAAATTCAGCTAGTTTAGACGCACAGTATAGCTATAAAGGACTACACCTAACATCATGTTTCATCTCGTGATTACTCGTTAATAATTAATTAATCTTTTACAATGATCGTCGAGAGATCGCTTGGTATTGCTTCGTTATCAGGTAGACGTTGCCTAAACCTAACAATGTAATAAAAGTTGCTCGACGACGTCGTAAACCTAATCATACTAGACGGTCAATGTCGAACATTATTTTCCACTGCCTATAAAGTATAAACCTTACACCGCGCGAATCACCTCGTTAATCCGTCGTTTCCCAAAGCACGATTCCTTATATTCTCTCATCCTCTTTCCTTATTTTTTTACTCTTTTATTACTTTTTTTCTTCATTCCCTTTCGCTGCGTCTGTAACGATTCACTAAATTGCAGAATGCCCAAGGTTACTTTCGCGGGAAGAGCGCGAGATCCAATCTGATATTTTGCAAGCACTGAGTCACGATTCGCGAGATCCGAAATTTATATTAATGGCCGGAAATACTTGATGTGATTGGCGCACCTAAGCAATGATTATGCATTAATCATTTGAAAGTCTCTCTGAAATGTTCTATTATCTAACGACCATGTTTCAATTTCTTATTTGTCCAGTGTCCACGCTGGAGGTCCATTATAAATTCTATCAAATTCAAATTCAGGGTCACATTCTAGATTCAGGTGATTACAGTCAATCAATACTTCCAAATCTCTTTCTTTAAGAATTTCATTTTTATTTTTTCGTTTCTTATTTACTCACAAATATTTGTGTAACGTGTGTGGATGGAAATACATTTCTTTATAATTAGTCAACTTATAAAAAAAGACGCACTTGAATATTGAAGTATTTCTAATTGAGTGATTTAAAATTTAATTATTCAAACTCGAAGTGGAACATTCGAAATTTCAGGAATTTAAAAATAATTGCTTTCACAACTGAACAATTTTTAACAAACCTTTATTAACAATAACGAATTTCAAATGACAGGTTCTAAAGAACGAACAAAGAAATAAGTAACATAATGTTATACAATTTATAACATACCAAAAAATGTTTAGCATAAAACTTATAAAAGCGATCAAAGTATATTTTTAAATTTGTATTTGCTGTTTAATTTAAACATTTATCTGATCTGCTTCGACTATTAGGTTCTTATGATACCAAATCTTGAGAAGTTATAAACCGATGTTGATTTAAAGTCTGGAATAATGTTTGTGGGTGATTCAAAACCAATCTATTTAGATTATTACATTTTCACAAATAGGAAAAAGAAACAATCCAAAAAATTTGCATGTATTTCTAAAATTGCTAATATTTAATGCATTCTCATTATCAAAATTTTTAAATAAAAAGATTTCTTTCAAGAAATGGAGGTAAAATTATTTAGACTCAATTAAAAGAAATCAGAAAATAATCATAAACAAACCCTGCAGATTGGAGCGAATCATTTGTTTAGTGTCTCTATTGCACATTATTTATTAATCTACCTTTTGTTTTAAATATACTAAAATTTAAAAAAAAATTCTTTACAAGCTAATCTATCGATTGTAAAAGCGTAGGTAAAGAATTAGTGATTTTTAAAAAACGTGTTAATAGTTTTATAAACTTGGACTATTTTCCTGACTTTTCAGATAAAATATAATCATTTCGATAATATTGATTCAGAAAAGTCTAATAAAATCTGTCCTAATGTAAGAACCAGAAATCTCAAAATATGAGTATGAGGTAATGATATTATTTCAAGAATGAGCTGAGTTAATTTCAATTGCAAATTATAATTTGAAACAGCCTACTAATTCCTAAATTAGTTGTTCCAAAAATCAGATCTCTGAAAAAAAAAGTTTTTCTATGATTTGAAGAATAAAAATTAAAATTACTGATGATGTAATTTCAAAAGAAAAACTTGATTTTGTATGCCAAATTTTTAAAACATTCTCTAAAACTATACTGTTTCGTAAAGAAAACATGTTTTAAACTAATTTTTTTTTCAAAATTGAAAACAGAGTTACCATTTTTCTTAAACTAGCAAGAAGCAACAGTGAGAAAAAAATCATTTTCAAAATAATCATTTTCGCAAGTTTTAATCTTTTTTCATAAAAAAAATGCTTTTTTTTCTTAGACAGGACTGATAATATTTCAATTCTTAAAATCATAGAACACTTATTTCTCAGAAACCTGATTTTTGGAACAACTCTTAAGGTATATAAAGTTTAAAATGTAGCCTTTTGAAAATTTTTGTTGTTTTTAAAAATTAAAGACCTTCTAAAACAGAAAATTAAATTATGAAAATTACTAAAAATAAATTGCAAATAAAATTAAAGTAGTGAATGTTTTAAGCATGTACATGTTGAGCATACAAATCTTTGTTCATTTGTTCATTACAAATTGGAAAAATGTTGAGAGTATCATTTTTTAAACTAAATTATCTATCTTCTCAAATATCTTCTTTAAATTGAAAGCCAATAATTATGTGAAGAAAAAAAACAATATGTAATATTAATAGTTTAAACAGAAAACGTAAATAAAAATACTTACTGTATCACTTGGACCACAAAGATTCAAACGAGATCCTTCACTTAAAACTATTTCTAAGTTTGCATCATCGATCAAAAGAATTCTCTTTCTTTAACTTTTAAGAATTTTTAAATAGAAAAATATTAAAATAAGATTATTAAAATAATGAAAGAAATAAGCAAATTAAACTTAAAATTAAATAAAAGTAAGGCAGGTGAAAACTCAGTAAAAGCATATGGGTAAGGTTTGCGAAATAAAATATATTTATAAAAACAAAATTAAACACATAAAATAATACAGGTCGTAATATTATACTTTCAACTCTCTTATTTCTCCGTAACGCAGGAACAGAAACCACATGTATCATCAAATAATTATTAATTATTAATCGCTGCCGAAGTGCGCTAACTTTATAGCGGTATGACGTCAGATCGCTTTTAATATCGTTATGGCACAAGTGAATAAAAATTATATTACACCATCTGAAATCGTACAATGGAATTGCGCATACGAATTACAACCGATTTTCGGTTTGATTTTCGCAGTATTTCGCTTCTTTTTTTAAGGCGTCGCAGACCTCTACGAACGCGCGAGTATATAAAGTACAACTACAATACGCTCTTTGGAATGCCCGCGAAATTAAGTTACATGAACAAACATAGTTTCGCACGACAGCATTCAGAGAAAAACATTTTCATTCATTATTTACTTGAAAATATATAATACAATTGTCTCAGTAATAGAATAATTACCTCACTTTGAAAACAAACACTGTATTACTTAACTTTCAAAAATTCCAGGGTCGTAATTAAAAAAAAAAAAAAAGAAAATAAAGAAAGAACAAACGGACAAATTTGCACTTATAAACAAAAAAAGGAAACATTTGCACCAATAAATAAAAACAAAGTACAGATCTACATTTTTTTACGACGCTGAAAAATCAGCTTTGATTTGACAATATTTTTCTCTCAATGCAATACACATAAACAGAACGTCCCAGCTTAAACCACGTGACTAATTAATACTAGGCAAAATGGTAGGATTTGATTCAAAGGCGGTATTGAAAAATTGTCTCCCGCAGCTCAAAATTAATCAAAGAAAGGTATTTCTATTCGCAGTAAAAATATCTGAAGTACAGTGATCCACTAGCTATTTACAGACCTATTTATTTATAAACTGTACAATTTCCGTGGAACTCGACCAACACGTAAAAAAATTTGTTTATTAAAATTTGCATGATGAGAAATCTTATATTTTTAAGAAATTAGTACACAAATTCCGAACTTTTTCCTGGACAGTTCAATAAATGTTGGTTTTGTTTTAATGAACAAATTTTTTCTGTGAAATCCTTTCCTTTCAACAACTCGGAAAAATTTAAGATAATCTTTTTCAATAATGATTTTATCGAAACAATTAATTTTTTATTAGCATATTTTTTGTCTTCAATTTTTCAGACCTCTTTTTATCTCGGCATAGTCATTGCGACAGATAGATTCGGCTCGCAAAACTCGTATAGGTTTTCTCGAGTTTGTTTCGTCATGGTCCCCATGTACGTGTTTTTCGTCACGATCGAACGATAGATAGCGGCGAATCGAATGCTTTATAATTACGTATCATTATACCGCGAGTATCGTATATCTCGCGATCCACTGATCGGAATGGTTCTTAATTATAGGGTCGATCTCCACATTTCTTTCGTACAGTCGATGACGATTTGATTTAGAATGACACTTATTCGAGAAACGGAAATAAATCGCACCCAACATAAAATGAAAAACGTCACAAAAATATTATCAAGAATAATTCTGCAACGCTTTCTTTATTTCGTGTTCAACGCGATTCGTATTTTTTCGAACTGGAAGAGGTTCACGAAGGTAAAGCAGGACATTCTTTACACACACTTATAACGGAATTCCCACTCATACAAATGTACGTGTCGTGCGATTTTTAAGTTAACATCATACAGGAGGAATAACGAGTGATTGAAAAATTATATATGAAATTCTAATCTCAAATGCCCATCTCGTAAATCGCGATTGCTTTCTACTTTATCACCCCTTGTATAATACTTTGCTATTATTCTTAATCGCGAGAAATGCCCAGTTTATCGTCATTACAAAAAGTTCATATTCTAATAATGATATGAAATGGAAATGTATATTCACGGATCATTTCGTACCTAACTGATTTTCTTACCAGTTAATTATAAACTGAGTATACAGTAATACTGTTTGATATGTCTCTAACATACGTCAATCTATTTCCTTCTTTTTTCATTATATTACAGATTTATAATGTTCTATTTACGCCTATTGCGTTCACTAGCGGGCGATATGGAAGGAACTGAATACTCTGATCGAAGAAAAAAGGAACGAAAAAAGATTGTTTGGATAATTGAATTATTCACGAAAATTAACAATGAAAAACCAAAGATTCTTTCGCCCGCACGAAACGTCTTTTTTAAATTTAGATTATTGCATTGGCTTTTCATTCACGTTATTTTTAACCCTTTCCTTCCTCCTTTCCTTCTCTCATTGATATAATTCCTGAACTCTTGAGGTAGTCTGTTCTGGGATATTACGTATAGTATAATGGCAAGTGGCTATAAATCGTTATCGCACTTAATATAATAGAAACTAAAAAACTTGCGCACATATGTACAATATATATGGTAGACATCGTCCCAATGAAACTTTATAATTACTGCGGAAGTTACTGGAAATACATTACTCAGAGGTATTGAGACAGCGATAAAAAAATAGACACAAAAAAAGGAGATAAAAAATACAAAAGAGTCACTGAAAAAATGTATCAGGCAACAAATCTGGCACAAAAAATCCAGAAACAACGATGTTCAAATAACAACGGGCGAGGCACAATTCGACCTCAGTTTGCACACTTTGCAATACGAAACAATTCATGTGCGAACCAATCAATCGATTAATTAATCAACGATAAACAGAAACAAATCTATTTCATTATGGCGAGGTCAACGTTTACTCATATTCAGGATGTCGCGTTTTTTGAAGGAAATTTTTTATAATTTTTTACGCTATTATCGTATAGATTTTTTTGTATAAAAATGTGAATGGACGAGTGTTTTATGTTATTTGGCAGAACTATTATTCGATGATTTAAACCGCGCAATTTCCTTCGAAAAACGCGATCTGCTTTTTTAACTTACTCTATTCCATATCATTAGAAAAACAATAATCGTCACTGTGAAAACGTGCCGAACGATTTGTTGGAATGTTTACAAAAAAAAATAATTTACTATTAATGATCACAAAAATTTTAAAAAGAGATTAATAAATATTGCAATTTCTATAATGGATAGACACATATTGCAAATTAATTTACAAAAAAATACTGTATTTTAATTATGATCTATCAAATAGTTTATAATCTACGAATTGTAGAAAAAAAAGCGAAAATATACTATTTGATGGAACAGAAAAAATGTGATGTGTTCTCGTGAATAACAATTTAACATAATTTAATTTAAAAACAAAAGAAACTGATATTTTATAGATCAAGTGCTCGTTTTCACATTGAGTGATATTACTCTCCATTTCTTAATTTTTCTCATTATTTTCATTCATTGAGAGAGTGCTACAAAATATTAATATTATGATTAGCGGTCGAATCCGATGTAGAGCCGATAATAAACCAGTAATTACAATTATAATAATATGGCTATACATTTAATATATTTTGTACAATCGATAAGCTTCAAAGGTTTGATGTCACGTCATTATCAATTAATTACCCATTACTTTATGATTTACAATCAGGATTCCGCCCAAGATTTGAGTATTTTTATTTTTTACCTCGTCAGTCGCAATCTGCAAAGTCGAGCTACATTTTACGAAAACTGGAATCGACTCTGATTATCGCGAGGAATAAAATCTTTCGGTGACTGGTTCCCAGCATCCTCGATTTTTTAAATCTCCATTTAATAAAGTACAAAAATTTGAATAAAGAAAAGCTTAGAAATTGCTTGGAAAAATTGTTAAGACTGATCAAGGATGCTAGAAAAAATAACCGGAAATTTTACTTACAGTTTATTCTTCGAGAGGTATTCCTGGCAGTCGTCTAAATACGTTGAGCAAAAACCTCCTGGCTTCTTTTTCCTGTGGGCGAAGGGAGATTTGATTTTCGGAGGAAGAGCAGGAGTTGGAAAGTAGAACTAATAAATAGGAGGATTGCGGAACGAAGGCTATGATAACTCATCAAGTGACCACTTGATGAACGTCGACCTTGGCTGGACCCATTCGAACACTCAGGCAATTTTTGAAATCACGCCCTGAGATGAACATTGAGCTGAACGGTGGTGGACTGCTTCTTCTTGTGCGTTTCGACGTGCTTCATCATGTGGTCCTTTCGTATGAAACCCTTTTGGCAAATATCACAGGCGTACGGCTTTTCACCAGTGTGGAGGCACATGTGCCGTCTGAGGTCTGTCTTGTGGTTGAATTGCTTGGGACAAATCTCACATTTGTAGGGCTTCTCGCCAGCATGTTTCTGCAAATGTTCAGCGTGCATGTTCTCGTGCGGAAACCTCTTTCCGCACTGGTTGCACTTGAAGGGTTTGTCACCAGCATGAAAACTCTTGTTGTGTTGAGTCAAGTAACAAGACTTGTTGAAGTATTTGTTGCAATCGTGGCATTTGTGACGACCATCCTCAGATATGTAGGGCAATTCAGGGTTGGTGCTCGTCACCTGCTGCTCCTTGGTTATCACGCCCTTCACTTTGGCGTTCTTTCTCCTCTTTATATTAGGATTCAACTCCTCCTTGGGTGGTTCTTCAGGCAGGTTATTATTATTGGTCTCCATCTGAAAACGTGACCTTGGAATTTCATAGAAAAGAGGCGACTCCTGCTGTATGTAATCCTGGTACTTGACATATATGTTACCATCTGGAGCGTTGCAATGGAGAACATCCATGTTCGTCAGGGACTCGTACTTTGGAGGTGAGTGCCTGTAGGTGTCATAGGTAGGCAAAGGTGCATTGAAGCTTCTGTCTGGAGGAGGAATATTCTCCTCTGGACTTAGCCCCCCCACGTTAACGGCCTGTGATTGATTTTGGCCAACTAAATTGTATCCCGGGTTCATGCCGAAGTTGGTAAAACTCGGCAGAGGCCTTTGAGTGTTGTTAAAGGTTCCGAAACCGGGCAGCATCTCTTGGGTGAATTGCATAGAAGGTTGCATATCATTACCAGTAGTAGTTAGGCTGGTGATATCCATTAGACCCTGGATGCTGGTAGTAGTTGTAACGTGGGGGGGCAAACCGTTTGGGTACGGCTGATGAGGCATCGTAGTACCCCCCATTGGCGGCGGCGGGGTAGGCATCGGTGGTACGCCTCCCATCATGGGTGATGGAGAATTCATGTGATGGTGCTGGCCCATTGGGGAAGGCGAATTCAGGTGCGTTGGTGGATGCTGAATGGAGGTAATGGGTGAATTCATGTGATGGTGGACCCCCATTTGAGTTGAATTCATTTGGTGATTGTGCTGAGCCAATTGGGGGGATGGGGCACCCATTTGGTGCTGGTGGTGCCCCATTGGAGAGTGCGGTGGGCAATTGAGCGGCACGTGGTTGGACATGCGGGCCGCTGAAACCACCTGCTGCTGGGATAGGGTTCCTTGGATCCCCGAAGACTCGCTGCTGTTGCTGTTGCTGCTGTTGGAACGGCTGGTGGTGGTGGTTGTTGTGGGCGTGTGCAGCAGGCCCCTCGTTGCCTCGCCCGAGGGACCTGCCATCAAGTTTGGGGGACTCCCTGAAGAAGATAACTCTGGAGATCTTGGTCCCCCTCTGTTGCTGACGGCATCCCTGCCTGGATGATGATGCACGCTGATGGGCATGTTGGCAGGATCTGGTTGATTGCTCACCTTGACGGCGTTTTTGTGCAACGTCGTGTTGTAATGCCTCTTCAGGTGACCCGAGCTGGTAAACCACTTGTTGCATGCCGTACAGTTATAGGTCTTGGGTCGGCGAGCCTCGTTACTTTTCCACGACTGATTAGCCAGTGGCTTCGTAGATTGCTGGAGTAAGGCAGGGGCTAGCTGGTGGGTCGCGAGCGATTGTGTGCTCGTAATAATAGGCGAACCACCGTGTCTGGATGGTTCAAGAGGCATTTGCTGTGCACGTATAAACTGGCTCTGATCCGGCATTGGGGAAGGAGAGTCCATGGGTCCCATGGGGGAAATTCCTGGATGATACTCGTGAAGTTGTGGCGAAGGCCAACTACTCAACATTGAACTCACCGAATGTGGAGCAGTCCTCTGCTGATGCTGCATAGCATGATGCTGCATTTGCATCTGAATTTCCTGTTGCTGATGCTGGGCCCTGATCAGATCTTCCTCGTACCTGTGAGTCTGGACCTTGTGAGAATCAAGGTCGAGAATCTCTGCTGCCTGCTCTTCGGATTCCTGCTTTAATTCAGTCTTGATGATAGTTCCACCACTGAAATCGAATCCTGCCTGTTGTTGGTTCGTGTGTGGTGGTGAGGTGTGCATTTGAGATTGTTGATGCCTCTGTATCTGATGTTGAGGACTAGTACCTATTTGCTGATATTGAGGCTGACCGGGATAGGTATTTGGAGATGTGTGATGACTGGACCTTACGTGCTCTGCTAGTTGATGAGGATCCTCGTAAACTGCGCCACATTTATCACATTGTAGCGGACTACGAGGACTTGAAGAACTCACAGAGTTTGCTCGATCCCCTTGTGGAAAACGTTGTTGATGCTGATAAGGATGGTACCTCGAATAGTTTCCACCTCCATTTTGACTATCCTCCCTGGTGGGAGAGTAGTTGTGGGGCAGAACATAATTCTGTTGTTCGTTCTGCATATAATAGTTGTTCTCATTGAACATTGGGGTTGGGAAATCCTGGAATCCCTGTGACGTTGGGGTGGGTTGCTGCCGAGACGAAGATGCTGTACCTTCCGAGGGAGGTCTCGAGGAAGGTTCACTCGAATCAGCCGGTGCTGTCACACTTTCCCGCTTCACAACCATATGATTGCTGCTGTTATGGTTACCAGCCTTACTGTTGTTATTATTGCTCTCCTCCTGCTGTGCTTGACTGGCCCATTGACTGAGCAGGTTCTCGTTGTGGTACCGAAGGTGCACCTCGAGGCTCTTCTCACTTTCAAAAGAAACACAGTGATCCTTGCAATGATGCTCCGAATTCGAGCTACCACCAACAAATTGCTGTTGATGATGCTGCTCTACGCTCGTCATCTCACTCATATTGTCTCCTCTGGACCTCTCACTGATTTATTCAGTGATTTTTTTTCACAAAGTCCGCACTCGCGTCGCGCGCGAACCAAAAAATTTCACATTTATCACGGTTTATGCACGTAACGAGAATCCGGCAAATTAGATTTACGAAAAAATTTAAGAAACCGAAACTAAAAAAAACAAACAGTAATTACGTGTTCTACATTTATCATATGACAACACGAGGCTCACCAGCTAAAGTCCTAGAAATTCCCAATAGAGCGACATTAAATCTCCCCGCGACCGGCGTCATCATTTTTGCCGAATTACGCGAACGCGGAATCAAAACACGAAGGCAATGTAAACAAAAGGTCCGTTCACTTCACATTTGTCGAGTGGCTTTAATTAGATTTAAAATAAAAATATCGGGGAAAGACGAGAAAACGAAAAGCACAACCAGTCCTGATCGTAGGGTTTACATTTTCAGCGTTTAATCATGATTCTTCGTCTTGAAATTTTCGGTGATCACTTCGCACAGTGGCGCTGTCCTCCCGGTCTCTCCCCCCTTTTTCCACAAACGTCACTAGTTTTTTACACTGATCACTTCGGCACTGACTGACCGCATCTCCTCCATAAAATAGTTACTGAGACCATCGCCGGCGTTTGCGTCCTCTCATTTACGTGGCTGTTGGTAGCACTTTTTAGAGACCGATTTAAAAAAATGGTATCACAATTATCACTGGTTTTTTGTTCGCGTTTACCGTATGTAAATAAGGGTAGGAACCCTTGTTTGTGCTTCGGTCTAGTCTGATCCGACTCAGTCCGACAGACCACGTTCACTGACTCTCCGTAACCGCGTCACACGAACGACGGCTCTGTTCTGTCCGTTGGAATTCCGAGTTTCGAGTCAGGCCCGCGCCAAGGCACTTTTGCCACTCCCCCTGCCCGCCTCTCTCCCATCTTTGCTTCCCTCTGCTTCCCACTCTTCTTCCCCTTAGCACGAAGTGAGAGTCTTTGGTGCTTCCTATCCCCACTACTGTGGCGCGATTCCCTCACCGCTAGGAGCTCAGCTTCCCAACCGGCTCGAGACAGCCAACCAAATTTGAGAGTTTGAGACGTTCGTCTCTCCTTTTCTGAATGCTGCTGTCTCTCTCCCACCCTTGGCCCACCGTGGTTACACTGCCGCCACAACGCGCGTCCCCTGACACCAGTCTCGAAGGACGAGAGGAGAATCCTGCAGGACGCTGGTCGAGAGGAGAGAGCGAGGGAGTGAGAGGAGGGAGTAAGAATGTGAGTGAGCGAGAGGAGAGTCTCTCCACCCCCACCGACACCCTCCCTTTTTTCCCCGAAAGCGGGAGGAAGAGAAAGATGAAAGGCTAGAGAAATGTGCGCATGCCACCAGAATCCTTGAGTACAGTACACGATGCTTCAAGTCGTGTGGATTGCGAGCGAGAAAAATGTTTGCTAAACTGGACAAGAGTAAAAAAATTGGATGAAAAGGGGGAAAAATGAGATGGAATTGAGATTGGGTTCGAGATCTTTATGACGCGAGAGAAAAGTTCCCTTTTTCAGGTGAAGGCCTTGAAATCTTTTGGAATTCAGAAATTAAGGGAAATTGTGATAATATTGATTAAAAGGATTAATCACTTTTGAAAACGGGTAAAAACTGTAAAAGAGAATACTTAAAAATTTTACACTTCACATTCAGAAATGTACCTAAGGAAAAATGTATCTGAATTCATGTAAGGGGCCGTTCAAAAAATACGTAACGCTTCTTCTGACAATTTTACACCCCCCCCCCCCCCCCAGGGGCAAAATAGTTGGGGATAATTAAAAAAAATAAATTAAATATATATAATATAAATATATATTAAATATATAATTATATATAATAGGGATAGTTCGAAAAATACGTAACGCCTTTAGGGGGGTGGGGGCTAAAGCCGTTACGTATTTTTCGAACTATCCCTAACGTTTGTCTGAACTCAGAAAAATGTTTGTTTAAATCAAACAAACATTTGTTTGAACCCATATCAAAGATAGAATTTGTTCGATTCAAATAAAGTTTGATTGAGTTAAACAATATGGTGTATTTGAATAACATAAATTTGATTTAAATCAAAGAAATATTTGTTTAAATCAATACAATAGTTGTTTGATCCTATATCGAAGAAAGAATTTGTTTGATTCAAACAAACATTTTTCTGAGTGTGAGTTTAAGAAAGCGTATGATTAAATTCAGGAACTCAGATATTGACCTGCTTAAATTCAGACAAATTTTTGCTAAATTAAGGTCATCTCTGATTCTCTGAATTTCAGTATATTTCTGAATTTAAGTTCTAACATTTTTAAGTATTCTTTTTTACTGTAAATACTCTTCCTTTTCGTAGCTTTGTGATAGTGCTATTGCAAATAATTGTTCTTTATGAAAAATATTAAACACATGAAAAATGTTTCTTTAACAAATTTTATCTTATTGAATTTTTATAAATTATGCCATGCTATTAAATAACAGCTGATTTTTCGGTGAAAACATTCCTTACTTCAGCGTATCCAATTTTTTTCAATAAACTGTTTACTGCCTAACATCATTAAAATTTATTATAAACAAATGTCTGTATTTTTAAACTAATTTACTTTTTTTTTTAAATTAGATAGGGTGAAAATAATATGTTATTTATTAAAATCGATTAATATGTAACAAATTACATTTGTTCCATACAAAAATTTGGTAAATTTAACTTTTTCAGTTAAAAACGATCATTTCTATGTTGATCAATACCATCATGAATCTCACATTGTGATTCTTGATAGAACCTGACAAAGCAAATTTTCTCCATTCGAAGAATTAACTTTTTTTTTAAACTCTCCTAATTTTAATTAGCTATTTCTAAATAAATAACACGCATTCATGTATAAGAAGAAAGGTTTTATCAGAAAAAATCTCGTTAAAAAGTTGACTTTATTTAACAGTAACAATTAAAGAAGACAATTCTAGAAAAATGTAATTTTTTAAAAATTTGTTTGAAAAAAAACATAACGATTAATGTTGTAAAATAGGTGAATACTTTTTTATATTGCATGTAAATTACAGGTAAGAAAACAATTTTTTTGCCTTGAAGCAACTGATATACGTTAATGTACCGTATATTTTACGTTTTCCTAACGATTGTGTACACACGCTTTTAATTCTTTTTCAAGAGTTGAAACATTTTTCATGAATGTAATTAATTTACTAACATAAATATTTTTTCTAAAGTTACATGAGTAATTATTTCCCATTTATGATTTTTAAATACAAATTAATAATGAATTCTCAAAAATCATTAATATTGAATAGACTATACAAAGTATAGATTTTTTTGGCTCAAAATATATTTTTCAGAAATATTTCTAGATTCATTTTTAATTATTAACAATCGTCAACAACAAAAAAGGTCATTTTTATGAATATCAATGATATTCAAGAAATTCTAGTGTGTTCTTTTTCTACTTGAGTTTGCTTATATTATATAAAAATATATTATGAAAAAATATATTTTACATTTACTTTAAAGATTTACTATACGTACAGTCAATCTCAAAATGCAGACAACTTTTATAATGATTTATAAAATAGGCAAAAAGAGACTCAAATTTAATTGCTGCTAATTTTAAAGGAGAAATCTGAGCGTTCCCTAGCAAAATAATTATAAGTTTAAAATTGTTTATTTAACAAATATATGGATTTTTGCGTTTTCACTTCAATTTTAGGTAAAATTTGCAGTTGTTATCCAGTGCTAATGATCAAGGACTAATTTTATTCCTCGAAAGATTCTTTACAATATTGTTTAAATGGATTTTATTAAAATCACAATTATTTAGGAAAAAATTTATTTACAAAAATAATAACTGCATGATTTCTAATAAAAAATTGATTTAATGAAACCCATCCAAACAAGTGTATGAAGAATCTTTCAAGGAATACAATTAATCCCTCATTATTTGGATTGGATACGATTTTTAAATCCATATAACTTTTGTTACGTAAACAATTTCAACTTAACAATTTTTTTCTAAAGCAATTTACATAAGCTCTATTTTTACTATTACTATTTTTGAAATTTATAAATTTTGAAGTGGATTGTATTTAGTGAATATCCTGGAATATAAGAAGATACTCAAAAAATGACCTTGAATCAAGAGATGCTTGACCTTGACCAAAAGACAGTCCATTTGCTCTAAGCTAATTTAGTCTATGAATAGAAAAAACTGTTTGTAGTGAGTATAAGGTGAAGTTCACTAATTAGCTTCTCTCGATCCACTGACTTTTTCTAAATGATTCTAAGAAAAATACAGTTTCTCTGTTCTTCAGGAAGATACAATACAAGAGGGTTGTCGTTACTGAGGTGGTTTTCTGCGAAAAATCAAGCCGCGTACGTTATACACTAGGAGCAAATCCTCCCACGGCCCCTGCGGCCCCTATACCCACCCCTAACCCCTAAGCGGTTGGAGCGGATAAAAAATGTGGGTAACCTTGCATTTTTTCTGGTACCTTTTTTTTTACGCGCGACGAAGCGAGTCCCCACTTGCACTTTGCATACGGAATGCGTCAACCCCACACCATGAATATGTTTATCATATTGCACTATAGCCACCTGATGAAAAAACGCGCCACGTGTGTGGGCGGCTCTCAGGCACGTGGTTACATTCAAAACGTGTAAAAAGAAATTTGCACAGGTCCCTGCACTTTCCCAAGTCGCTGAACTTTAAATTGAATCCTGCTTGATGGTACGTACCTCCATTTCTGGGAAATAAAACCTGATTCAAATTAAAGGCTCTTTTCTTCCTTTTAAGACTTAATGTACGACAAGTACTTATTCAAATTTTAAATTTAAATAATATTCTTATGTTTGCTGACGGAAATTCGCAAATATTGACCTTTTAAGTTTAAGTGGATTAGAATTTAGGTGGAGTTGAAATTACAAAAACAAAGAGATCTGTGTATCATATTGATTTGCTACTCTTAATAGCAGTCGTGACACACCCTGATAGTGCACAGTGGGGTGAAATCAAAAAACAAGGTTGAAAATGACATTGAAAATGCAATTATGCACCAATTTTAGATTTTTTTTTTTTTTTAAATTCAGGACTACATTTTTTGTTTATTTAATTTGTATGTTAATACGAATAGCGAAATGAATGTCGATTCTTTGAATTTCATTTTTTATCTCCTAGAAAATTTTTTTCTTATACTTATCCTCGCTAAGATTCATTTAACAGAGGTATAAGAAAGAAAAAGAATGGTTAACTTGTAAATCGAATTGTTATAAACAAATTTTTTCAACAAATAATTGAGATTAGGGATTATTCGTCTTCAAAGTATATTTATGCTCTGAAATTTCTTGCTTTTATCGTTAGGATGATACCTGGCCATTAGAATTTAAGATCAAATGTTAATAATTAATTCTATAAACAAATTATATAAAAATATATGCATCGCAGATATTTATAAGCAGAAAGAAATCGCTTTTTCTTCTAGTCTTCTTGTAATTATATTAAAAATTACTTTTTCTGCAAAAATTTTGCTATTCATCATTATTTGATTACTTCACAAACAAAATATATAAACAAATGCACAGTTTAGGCGTTTTAAGAGAAAAGAAATCTATTATTCTTCTAATATTGTTGAAATTATTTTGGCAATGATGTTTTCTTGAGAAATTTTGCTATGCATCACTAATTGTTTATTTTATGAACAAAATATATAAACAAATGTACTTTGCAGACATTTATAATCAGAAAGAAATTATTTTTTCTTTTATTATTTTTTAAATTATATTTTCAATGATGTACCATTTTTACATCATTTGTATATTTTATATAAAAATTATATGAGCAAATGTAAATTTTAGACATTTATGGACAAAAAGAAAAGAAAAAACGATTTCCTTCTGCCTATAAATGTCTGTAATGTACATTTGTTCATATAATTTATTTATAAAATAAACGATTAGTGCTGCATTGCAACATTTTTCATTAAAACATCATAAGAAATATAATTTCAAAAAGATCAGCAGAAAAAACGATTTCTTGTCGCTTAAAAACGCCTACAATTTACATTTGTTTATATAATTTGCTTATAAAATAAACAAATAATGATGAATGGAAATTTTTTTCAGAAAACATCATATATAATATAATTACAATAAGACTGGAGAAGAAAAAACGATTTCTTTCAGCTTGAAAACGCTTACAATGTACATTTTTTTATATCATTTGTTTCTAAAATAAACAAATATTGCTGAATGGCAAATCTTTTTCAGGAAGCATCACTGGTAAGATAGTTACAATAAGGCTAGATGATAAAACTATTTTTTTTTACTGAAAACGCCTAAAATGTGCATTTATTTATATACTTTGTTTATAAACTTAACAAAAAATGATAAATGAAATTTTGTTCTGAAAAACTTACTGGTTACGTAATGACAATAAGACTAGAAGATAAAACGATTTCATTCTGCTTATAAATATCTGAGATGAACCTTTGTTTATAAAATTTGTTTACATAATTAATTATTAACATTCAATCTTAAATTTTGATGGCCACGTGTCATTCTAACGATATAAGCAAGGAATTTCAGAGCAGATGTATGCTTTGAAGACGAATAACCCCTAATGTCGATTATATGTTTATACCATTTGTTTATAACAATTAACTTTACAATTTAAAATTGTTTACTCTTTCTTGTGCATTTTTTCTAGGAGGTCAAAAATTAAAAAAAAAATCTAAACTATCCAGAAAAGTTTTCTAATAGCTTAGCCATTGTTAAAAAATGTATTGAATTTGTTATAAACAATTAAGTGAGTGAAAATGGATTCATGGGGATTGACAGTGATTCGTCAATTGATTTGCACTGAATTGAAACAATTTATAGGCTAACCCCAATTTTTAATTGAATTCATGAAAAATAATAAATAATTTCTTATGTTTTAAACGTATTGCATAAACAATTATCCACAGCTGGTATTTATTTTGAAATAAATCATGTTTTTTCTACTGAATCGGTCAAAAATTATAGGAAAATGTCACTCACTCATCAGATTTTGTCATCCAATAATAATTTATGATTGTTTAAACAATTTTAATTAGCAAATACTCTGGCTATTTTTATAGGTAAAAACTTGTTTTTGTTTTTAACCTATTGAAGTGTAAATAACTGATTTGTGGACCTTTAAGGAGATTGTATGACAACCAACGATTTTAATTGTTAATAACAATTGTTAAAACAAATTTTTATCATCCCAAATATTTGTTTAGAAAAAAATGGGTTTCTTTAAGGTATTAACAGTCTGTTATTTAGTAATGACTCTGTGGTATCGTTCGATAATAATTCATAATTTTTTAAACAAAATTAATTAACATATACATTTTTCGGCTATTTCTAAATATAAAAACATTTTTTTTCATTGTAAACGACTGTTAATAACTAATTTTTCAACTTTTTTTTGAGGAAACTCGATAATGATTCGCTAATGTTATTGTCATTAATAATTGTATAGACAAAAAATGTTCGTGTTTAATTAACGGTTACGTTTATTTTGAGTATCCACGAAAAAAGCGAAGTTTTTTATTGACAAATGTACGAGAGGACAAAAATATTTTTAACAGAGGAGAGGATAAAAATGTTACTATTTTTAGTTGAAATTTTGATATTTTTGAAATGAATTTTGGTTACTATTATATTTTTCGTTGAGAATTCATCTTTTTTGGTTGAATATGTATTTATTCGGTTGAAAATTTAATTATTTGTTTAAAAATTCAACAATTTTGTTAGAAAGACATTTTCTTTGGTTGAAAATCCAATTGTTTTGTTGAAATTTTGTCATTTTGCGTTGAAAAATTCGACTAGTTAGGTTCAACCTTTTTGCTAAAAATTTATATTTTCATGTTGAATATTCAAGTTTTTGTGGAAAATTCGCCTTAAAAATTCAACAATTTGGTAGATTTTTTTGATCTGTTTCTTGAAAAATCTTTCTTGGTTCAGAATTCAATTCTGTTTTTGAAAATCCGTCTTCTTCATATGAAAATTCATCTATTTTGGGAGAAATTTTATTTTTTCAGTTAAGAATTCAACTATTTCTGATTTTAAGTTAATTCTGTTTGTATATCAAACTTCTTCTGTCATGTTTTTGGTTGAGCATTCGTCTTTTTTGGTTAAAAATTTTCATATTTGGTTGGCAATTTAGTTATTTTGTTTAAAACTGAACCACTTTGTTAGAAAATCATTTTTGTTATTGAAAATTCCACTGTTTTGTAGAAAATTCGTTTTATTGGTTGAAAATTCAACAATTTGGTTGATTTTTTTTGCTTAACTGAAGAATATTTCTTGATTGACAATTCGACTCTTAGGTTGAAAATTCGTATTTTTTGTTTGAAAACGCAACTGTTTGGTAAAAAATGTATCTGTTTTGTTTAAGCATTCAACTAGTTGAAACCTTCTTTTTTTCAATAAAAAAATGTTTTCAACTAAAACTTTAACTAATCCATTGTTGGTTGAAATTTTTTTTTTGTAGTTGAAAATTCAACTATTTGGTTGCAATTTTTTTTTGTTTTAATGTGAAAATTCAACTATTTTCTGGCAAATTTAACAATTTTCTGGCAAATTTAACTAATTTGTTAAAAGTTATTTTATTTTTTGCCTAAAAATTAATTTGTCAACTGAAAATTCAAGTACTGTAGTTGAAGATTCACAATTTTAGTTAAAAATTCATCTCTTTTGTTGAAAATTAAACTATTTTTTAAACAGTCGAGATTGCTGAGTTGAAAATTAATTAATTTAACTAAAAATGTAACTATTTCATTTTATGTTGGTCCTAGGATGTTGTAAATCTTCCAGAAGTGGGTGTCCGAACTAGGTAAATCTGAAGAAACACATTTTTAGAAAGAAAGAAAATTAATTTCCAGGACAAAGAAATTTATAGTCCAATACGCGGAAAAATCGGAATTTTTCTGCCACCCTGATACTTATAATTTTCTAAAACATCCCTTGTTTCAGAAATATTTTGTCAGTCATGAATACCCTACGACTTTTAATTTTACATCCACAAAGTAGATCATTTTGATCTGAAGTTAATATTCAGAATGATGTACAAGAAAAGTACCCATTATAAATAATTAAATATTCTTTCTTATTACCTTTTGTATTTTAAATGTAGCAGATAAACCATAAATTATTAATACATTTTTTTTAATTTCCTGAGTAGTTTTTCTTATTCTAGATTCTAGAATGAGTCACATTTCATTATTTCGACGTGTCCAGATAACAAGATTCTATCTCGAAGCATGAAAAAAATCAATTTTTTGATGTACCAAGCAAAATAAAATATTGAAGGGTTGAAGAAGAGAAAAAAAAGAAAAGTTTGTTGTCAAGTGTCTTCCTGAAGCTCAAAAATCAATACCATCTTCCTCTTGCGAAACAGCAGTGGACAATAATTTCCATACTAATGTTATCGCGAGCCCCACAAAGTCACCGAGTGGTCTACGGACTACGTGTCAGATTTAGAGAACGCTAACTTGGCAAAGGGGTTGTGAAGCATCCCCTTAAACTCGAAAACTTTTGCGTCTGCGTGATGTAAAAATGTGAAGGCGATTTCGATTCCTCTCGAGATAAAAGGATAAAACGAAAAGCTCCCGATTCTTCTTCCGAAGGTCCTATCTCTCCGATCATCTGATTTCGAATAAATTTTGGCGACACGTTGAGAAACGGTTTCCACCACTTCGGCCCGTTAATGCTAATCAAAATGTTCTCTAGTCTCTTTCTATTTGGCGGCATGGACAGGGTGGGCCACGACGGAAATCCGACGAAAGTCAAGCCGGGCGGAGGGTGGCTGGAACCTCGTGTCAGATTGAATCAGCCTAAGCAACCGCCTCACACTCTTACCACCTTCTCTAGATTTTCCCTAGCAACCCCTCTAGCATTTTCGTGGTGGACGTCGAGCTGACCGTGCCACTATCAGCGAGATATTCGCTGGCGTGGCGTTTGCGCCCCATTTTATTAAGGAAATCCAACTCCCCTTCCACTTTGGATTCAGGACAGAGAAAAGCGTCGCTCTTGACTTGGCGACGTGCTCGGGATTCTCTTGTTTCGCCTCTCTCAGTGGTAAATCTGTTTTTTTTTTACAATGGGCCAGTATAATTAGGGTGGTCCAATTTTTTGCTTCGACTTTTCATGCATATTATTCTCAAATTTGATCGAATCCACACAAAAAATGCGTATTTTTCTTGTTAAAAAAAGAGATATTTAGATGTCCCACAAGCCTTATTGAGTTTAATATGTATTTCCCACCAGAAAAAAAGAGGTTTATGTAAATTTTATTCAGAAACATTATTTTTATTCATAATGATTATACCATTAAGATATTTCCCTTTCGGGGTAGGCGTGACTTGCTCGGTTGGAAAATAATAGTGTATAGATGGGTATATAGGTATGAGGTAGATAGGTATGAAGTAGATAGGTGTAAGGTATAGATATTTTAGATCGATCTAGAATTCTGGTCTCATTTATTTAAATGACACGTTCGTTCCGCAAAACTGCTCCAACCCAGGTTGCTGATCAATCTCTCTAGTCACAGAATAAATAAATAAATCCTGATATTTCTGACGTATACTGGCCGCAATGGAAGAAAATTATGAGCTGCACTGCTGCACTGAAATTTTAATGACAGAGTAGTTTAGAAATTTTTTCTGACACAGTTTTTGTGTGCAAAAAAACATCTTGGAATTAGAATAATATTCAAAATTCTTGGAATCTCATGAACTAGACCTTCGGAATGGCTATTTGGTCAGAAGACTGGTATGATTTTGATTCAATATTTGTCAATTTTTTACAAAAAGATTTTAATTTTTCAAAATATTACAAAATATCATAGTTTGAGAGTGAAGGCAACTTCAAAGATGAAAAATTGTACGACGGCCCCCATCCGAGTACAAAAAATTCCAACCGTTACTTAACTTCGACGATCGAATGAAAATCCTTAAACACAAGTTTTTGAAGTACATACTTTCTCTTTAAATCTGAATTTGTACTGAATTTGTCATTGTAAGTGCCAAGACGTTTACTAATTGCTTTAGTAAAATTGACATTGTTTCATTAGTATAACTTATTGTAATATAGATTTAGAAAGTATAAGATGTAAGCATATGATTTGATGGGATTTCAAATGATTGCATGTGATTTTAAAGGATAGCCTCGGATTGCAAAGAATTACATGGGATTTAAAGCACTACAAGAAATTTTGAAGGATTGCATGAGATTTGAAAGAATAGCCTGGGATTGCAAAGGATTGCATGGGATTACAAAGGATTCCACGGAATTTTAATGGATAGAATGGGATTGCAAAGGATTGCATGCGGGTTAGAATTGAATTGCAAAGAATTGCATGTGAT
>CAKNYM010052634.1:142045-203786 GCA_932195095.1 Andricus curvator | reverse complement strand
GGATGGGATTGCACGCGGGCTAGAATAGAATTGCAGAGGATTGCATGGGATTTCATCGAGATTGCATGGGTTTACAAGAGATTTTTAACGAAGTTCATAGGATTTTAAAGGATTATTAAATGCTATTACAAGGGATTTCTAGGGATTTCATGGGATAACAAAGGATTTTGAAGGTTTGGAAAGGGTTGCATTGGATTTTAATAGTTTTGTATGAAGATTGCTTTTAATTACAAGAGATTTTAAGGTATTGCATGGAATTTAAAGGATTGCATGGAATCGCATTGAGATTGCATGGGTTTATCAGGAATTTTAAAATCCTTTCAATATTGAAAGAGATTTTGAGGGATTGTATGGTATCACAAGAGATTCTAAAGGATTGTAAAGAGTTACATCAGATTTTATAGAATAGAACGCGATTACAAAGGATTGCATGGTATTTAAAGGATTTCATGAGATTTCAAAGGATAGCCTAGGATTCTATGGGATTTTAAAGGGTAGAATGGGATTGTAAAGGATTCCATGGGATTGCATCGAGATTGCATTGATATACGAGAGATTTAAAAGGAATTCATGGGATTATAAAGGATTATTGCATATGCTATTAGAAGGGATTCTGAGGCATTTCATGGGATTACAAGCGAGTTCAAAGTATTGCATGCGATTTAAAGGATTGCATGGGACTACATTGAGATTGCATGGGTTTACAAGAGATTTCAAAGTAATGCATGCGAGTTTACAGGATCGCATGCTACTAAAAGGGAGTTTGAGGGATTGCATGGGATTTTAAAGGATCGAACCAAGATTGCATGGAATCAAGAGGTATTTTAAAGAATTGTATAAAATTTAAAGGATTACATGGGATTGCATTGAGATTGCATGGGTTTACGAGGACTTTGAAAGGAATACATAGAATTTTAACAGATTTCATCGTATTGCAAAGGATTTTAGGGGATTGCATAGGATTACAGGGGATTCTAAACGATTGCAAAGGTTTAGATTGAATTTGAAAGGATTGCATCGCGATTGCATAGGATTTGATGGAATTTTAAATTAATGCATGGGACTGTAAAGGATAGCATGAGACTTTGAAGAATAACCTGAGTATTTAAAGAACTGCATGAAATTGCAAGTGATTGCATGGGATTTTAAAGGATTGCATGGGACTGAATTGAGATTTCATGAGATTGCATTAATATTGTATGGGTTTATGTGGTATTTTAAAGGATTGCATGGGATGACAAGTGATTTTGAGGGCTTGCATGAGATTAAATGCGTTATGGTTTCTTTGAGCTGCCCCATGCGATTGCATTGGATTGCATGGGATTTTAAAAGAATGCATGAGATTACAAGAGAACGTGAATAATTGTATGGGATTACAAAGGTAAGTATGAGATTGGAAGCAGTATATGGGATTACCCGGAATTTTACAGAGATCGCTATAGATTGTATATAGAGATTGCATGGAATTACAATTGATTGTTAAGGATTGCATGGGATTACAAAAAAATTCATGAGATTGCAAGCAGTGCATGGGATTGCACGATACTGTATAGATATCGCATGGGAGATTGCATGGGATTACAAGGGATTGTGAAGGATTGGATGGGACCATAAAGCATTGCATAAGATTGCAAGCAGTGCATGGGATTGTACCAAAAATTGCTGAAAATTGATTCCTATCAAATTTCTATCCAAATTCTTTCAAATAAATAGTGTGATTTATGGAGCTAATTTTTTTATAATGATTGTCATTTCTTAACGTGTCTACTACTCAAGATTTTTTTGAAGAATTATTAATACCTGCTAATAATATACCACAGTAGAAAGGAGAAGCAATAACATAGAGAAGAAGATTTTATTGAGAAATCGTAAAAAATTATTGCCCCGAAGCTACGAAGAACCATGTGTGGAGTCGGCCAGAAGCTTCGAAAAAGGGGCATTGTGTGAAATTAGAGCCCTTCTTATGGTAATTGGACCACCGTATGATTGCCAGGTTACCACCGGTGCAAACTATGGTTTTCAGTTTCCGCGTTACGCGTTTCGAGGCCATCGACTTCTGACCCTTATTCAAGTTCAAAAACTTGAAAATTTTAATCTTCTGGTTTTTAAAAATTAAATTTTTAATTTCGTTCAAAATATATTATATATTCCCAATTATAATACAATAATTAATTCTACTTTTGATAATTTTTAGGTTTCCTTCTGAAATTGAGCTCTCGGATTCCATAACTCGCCCGGCGCTCAAAACCATTAAAAGCATTGGCCCCCGGGTCCCATTAAATTGAAATTTTGAAATCCGCAAAACGAATTTTTTAATACGTAGCAAGACAAAACGGAACCTTTTTCTATTTATATTTTTTTTGTCCGAAGATTAGTTTTAATAAGAATAATTAAATACTGAAAAAATTTGACTAAAAATCAATAAGTGATTAAACCATAAATCGTCATAACTCGGCCAAGTATTTTTAAAACTGATTGAAATTTGGTAAACGATAGGGATGCCTACAAAGTAATACAAAACTTGGGAATTACTTTTCGTTTAATAATAGTCAATTGCAAATCAAGGCCGTTCGGTAAACACGTTTTGCTAATTTTGCTGACAAAATGTATCGAAAGAACTTCAGATTTCAAACAACTTTCTCTCTAGAAGTTGTTTCATATCTGAAGTTCCCTCGATACTTTTTGTCAGCAAAATTAGAAAAACGTGTTTACCGAACGGCCTTAATTTGCAATTGAATATTATTAACCGAAAGATAATTTCCTTTTTGTATTGCTTTCTGGGCTTCCCTATATTATTCTTTATGTGTGTACCAAATTTTTATCAATTTTTGTTTTCATTTTTTATATATATTATCAAAAATAATCATCGGACAAATAAATGTAAATAGAGAAATGTTCCGTCTTGTTATTCTATACAAACCCATATTTAAAAAAAAATTAATTTTGCTAATTTGAAAATTTTAATTTACTGAGGCCCACGTTTTAGCATTTTTGAGCGTGCAGAGTGGGGCTGAAAACCTTTTTCTTGATAAATTAATTTTTAGCCTAAACTGCTAATTCGATTTGGATTTTTTTTAAATAAGATATTTTGTGATTCAAAAATAATGTGTGTGTTCGGATGATTGAAAAAAATTGATTTTTGTTATTTAACAACAAAATTGACTTTTTGCCATTTTTCAAAAGTCCCATTTTTTCAGATTCATCAAACAAGGTCTTATATCTGTGCTAAAATTATCTGGAAATAATTTCCAGTCAAATATTTTTTGTTAAATACCAATTTCCGAAAAAAGAGACTAACATAATCGAAAATGGTGAAAATATTCTAAACATTTAAAGATAAAGAAGATTATAATTTGAACAAGCTTGTTCAAATTACAATGATTTTCTGTTTAAAAATACCAGTATTCGCTGAAACACACCAACATAACCTAAAGTTGTTAAAAAAATTATAAATATTCTTTGAAATTCAATAATTTTTTATTAAAAGTACTAATGGTTTCCGTCAATAAAGACTAACTTAAAATAACAGAAAATTGTTCAGAATTGTAAATCTTGTTCAAAATCTTATGATTTTTGATTAAAATGACCTTTTTTCTATAAAAAACCTTAATATATCTTGAAAATGTTCAAAAATTGCAAAGCTTGTTGGAACTGTAATGATTTTTCTTTTAAAATACCTTTTTTTGGTGTAAAAGACTAACATAACCCAAACTTGTCCAAAGTTGTGAATCTTCTTAGAAATGTTAAAAAAAAATCTAAAAATACCAATTTCCGGAAAAAACTCTAACATAATCCAAAATTGTTATTAGATTCTAAATCTTGTTTAAATTATAATTATTTTTGTTTGGAAACATCAATATTTGATATAAAACACTAACAAAACCTAAAATTGTAAAAAATTGTGAATCTTCTTTGAACTCTGATTTTTTAAATAAAAATAAATATTTCCCAAGAAAAACACTAACATAATTCAAAATTGTTGAAAGATTCTAAATCTTGTTCAAGTTATATGATTTTTGTTTTAAATTACCAATTGTAGGCGTAAAACACTATAACGTAGCCTAAAATTGTTCAAAAATTATTATCCTAAAAAATCTACTGATTTTTGTTTTGAAATAACCGATTTCCTGCCAGAAAGATGAATAGAACCTCAAACTGTTAAAAAATTGCAAATATTTTTCAAAATCTAATGTCTTGTGTGTTGAAATATCAATTTTTTGTGTAAACCGCTAGAATAACCTAACATTGTTAAAAAATTACGAACTTTTGAAATCCATTGATTCGTTTCTAAAAAAGGCTAAACGGTAAAAAACGCTAACAAACCCGAAAAAAGTAATTTGTTAAATAAATTTTAATGTTTGAAATCTAACAATCTGTGATTAAAAATACCCATTCTCGGTGTAAAACGCTAACAAAATTTAAAAAACGGGGAAGCTTAATGATGATTTTTGTTTGAAATTTCTCAAATCCGCAAAAAACTGGCTACAAAATTTATACAGATTGTGTAACTGAATTCGCTAGCAGTTCATGAAATGTATAATTACACTAAGTGGCATATATTTTGTACAAAAATAAGATATATATTAATTCTGAAGTTAATACCACAATTTAAATGGCCCTCTTTGACGAAGAATGTGTAGATCTCAAAACAGTGAAGGTACGTGGGTTAGCTTTTGCAGATGACAAGATTATTATGGCAGAATCAATCGAGGACTTGCAAAGAATGTTGAATGAACTTAATACAAGCATGAAGAACATGGGCCTTAAAGTTAACGTAAATAGAACAAAAACCATGGTGTTTGAAGGAAAAACTGAGAAAACAATGTGCAACATTGTCCTAAATGATGAGAGATTAGAACAAGTTGACAAGTACGTATATCTGGGTAGCCTATTCACTAGCGACGGAAAAATAGATGGGGAGTTAGATAGGTGCATAAATAAGGGTAAGCAGGTTATCGGTTGAGCAGGGTCCATGCTCAGCAATAAAAACATATTAAAAAAGCTAAAATGGCCATGCATAGAGCATAGAGCTTGCATAAAAAAATGCATGGACGTGAACGAAGCTAGAGTAGTATGCCAGGACAGAAACGCGTGACGACAAATAGTTTGTAAACAGAGTGACAATAGAGTGAATGACGCCTGAAACAAAGACCTTGAATACTAAATGGGCCCAAGTGGAGAACCACCCATAACAATTTTGTGAGGCTCTTCACCTGCGGTGATCGCTAGAGAGATTGATCAGCAACCTGGGTCGGAGCAGTGTTGCGGAATGAACGTGTCATTTGAATAAATGACACGAGAATTCCAGATCAATCTAAAATATCTATACCTAACACCTATATATCCTATCTACCTTATACCTATATACCCACCATACACACTACTATTTTCCAACCGAGCAAGTCACGCCTACCCCGAAAGGGAAATGGCTTAATGGTATAATAATAATAATAATTTAAAATATTGTCCTTGCTTTTCTATTATTTTAGATTACAGATAGGGCAGTCGGTATGATTGGCTACCTCATTTAAATAAGCTTGTAGGTATTAAAGAATACTCACAAATAAAATTGCTAATAAATAGAGAAGGATGAAGAGCAAACAATTCCGCAACGTATTTGACAAGATAGGTTAGTGTCAGAGTAAGTAAACCCGGCGCGGCGCGGCGATGATGAATGAGTAAGGAATTTCAACGAAAGGCTGTTCACTGTTCAGGCTAGGCGTGTCCACTTGTTGACAATTATTATTTTTTTTTAATAGTCACTATAGATTTAACTAAAAATGTCTTTGAAAACATTTATTGAAAATGATTTAAACTTTCCATAGGCTATGGATATAATTGTTTGGCAGTTTTTCTTGCGGATAATAATTGGAAATCAACCGGTCTATTTCTGCACGATTATTTTTCAGCCATTTCTTTATCGAAAATACGTTATTTAATCCAACTCTTTTGCCAAATCACCACTCAAAAAATGAAGAAATTCTTTGAAGACAAAAGGCCGAATCCCAGTTAAACAGCAGGATAAGTTGATAACTTTTACTTTTTGAAAATAAATAAATTCTAAGATTATAAATTTTTGAAATTGAACTATTCTTTGTGATGCGGTGGAGGGGGGGGGGTACACTCTTTATATCTCATAAATTAAATTACGTTAATAAAAAAAAAAAAAAAAAAAAAAAAAAGACTTATTGGCTCATGTTTTAGAGGTAGGCCAGGATTCGGCTTTGGGTACATATTAACTCCTATCAAATACAACGCTGCTGAAGGCTGGTAACCTTCTCAGCATAAATCAGCAACCAATTGAGACTCTCGGTTTCCTTTCTCTGTCCTCACCTCCCCCCCCCCCCACACAGTAACAGAAGTATTGGTGGGACTGACGTTACAGATAGACTATCCACCGTACGACGAATAATCACTTAACTTGGACATGATTTCGGCTCGCAAAACAAATTTCGCGCATAAAGGTGATAGTTGGGTGTACAATCTAAACATGAATAATACAAACAATAAAGTAGCCTCGGAATGGACTGAAACTTGGATCGACAAAATGCATACACACGGTAAACGTAAAGGTCGAATTTCAGGCGATGAATGGAGACTGGGTGTCTGGAATGCTAGAGGAGTGAATGACCTTAAAATAAGAGAACTACGAGAAACTATGCATGCAAGGAAACTAGATATTTTATGTGTACCTGAGACGAAGAAAAAGGGTTGCGAATGTAGAAACATAGAAAATGGGGTGTTGAAAGGCGGTTTTGAAATATGGTCAGGAGTAGGTAGTGAATCAAATCGTAGTCAAGGGGTCGGTTTAATTATGAATGAAAAAGCAAGACAGCATCTCAAAGATCATGATTTTGTATCTCCCAGATTGTTGTGGGCTAGAATGAAGGTAGGAATCAGAAGGTTATTTATCATAGCGTGCTACGCCCCAGTTGACAGTGAGCCGCGAGAAGTCAAAGACGCTTTCTGGGACACTCTAAATGACACAATAAGTACTTGCGATCAAGGTGAAAGAATAATTCTGCTAGGAGATATGAACGGATGGGTCGGCGTTCAACGTCAGGATACAGATACAGAAAGGGTACTAGGTAAATTTGGGGATCCAAGAAAAAATTATAACGGGGAAAAATTAGTTAGCTTATGCTTAGAAAAGGGCCTATTTATTACCAATACTTGGTTTCGACATAAAATGATCCACACGTACACTTGGTGTAAAGGAAATAACCGCAGTATAATTGACTTCGTTATTGCAGATGAAAGACTAAGAGAACTAGTTATAGATACAAGAGTCATGAGGGGATCCGAATGCAATACTGATCATTATCTTTTAATCTCTAAAATAAACTTAGGCCGGGGATGGAAAAGAAAGAGAACAGAAAAAACGAAACAAACTCGAATAAAGATTGAAAATTTACAGAAACCGGAAGTGCGAATAGAGTTTCAAAATAAGTTAAGCGAACGCATTGGTAGGGCAACTTGGGAAGAGGTTACGAGCAATAAAGATATAGAGGGCGCGTGGGCTTTATTACGGGATACCATTGTTAAAACTGCAATTGAAGTGTGTGGTACGGCAGTGGTAGGAAGAAAGTCTGGTGATGCATGGTGGAATGATGAAATTCAAGCAGCCCAGCGAGAAAAGAAAAAAGCGCACACGAGAACATTAAACATGACAGGTCTTAGCGATGAGGAGAGAAATAGACTCAAAAATGATTACAAAGACAAAAAGAGGAAAATGAAACGACTAGTCAAGGAGAGTAAAGAAAAAATCAGAACAGAAGAAGAGAACAAAATACAAAACGGCTTTGGAGGAATAATGAAACTACTATATAAACAGATGAAGGAAAGTAAAAGTACAGAGATTGCGAGCATGAGAAACAGCAAAGGTGAAATGCTATATGATATAGACGGGATAGTAGACGCTTTAAAAGACTCTTTTAAAGAAATATTAGGAGGTGAAGATATAGGACAACAAAACTGCGACATAGAACATAATGCATTAGAAAACCCAATTGAAAAAGTCTGTGTCACTGAGGTCCGAGACATAATTAAGAACTTGAAAAATGGTAAGGCTGCTGGCATAGACAGTATTAGTGCTGAAATGCTCAAATACGGTGGCGAGTACATACCTCACAGGTTGTGCGAATTGATAAATTTATGTATCGAGACGGGGAAAGTCCCAGACGATTGGAAAAAAGCGATTATCGTACCAATATACAAAAGAAAGGGAGATAAAAACAACTGCAGCAATTACAGAGGTATCAGCCTACTAAGTACCGTAAGTAAAATATACTCAAAAATACTTATTCGTAGGGTAATGGAAATCACAGAAGAAAAAATATGGGAAGTCCAAAGTGGATTTATGCCAGGAAGATCATGTACAGATCAGATATTTAGCCTAAGACAGATCACAGAAAAAAGCTTGAGAGTAGGAAAGAAAGTTTTCTGTGCATTTATTGACCTAGAAAAAGCATTTGACACGGTAAATAGAAGTAAACTTTGGGAAGTTCTTAAAGAATACGGAGTAAATGGAGGGCTCCTGCAAGCAATAAAAACAATATATACAGGTAGTAAAGCGAGCGTAAGGGTAAACGGGAAACTGAGTGACTGGTTCGATATTACACAAGGCGTGAAACAAGGATGCGTTATGTCCTCGTGGCTATTTATCATATTCATGGATAAGTGTCTAAGAACTGCACTCTTCGACGAAGAAGGTGTAGATCTCCAAACAGTTAAGGTACGTGGGTTAGCTTTCGCAGATGACAAGATTGTTATGGCAGAATCAGTCGAGGACTTGCAAAGAATGTTAAATAAACTTCATACAAGCATGAAGGACATGGGACTCAAAATTAACGTAAATAAAACAAAAATCATGGTGTTTGAGGGAAAGAGTGAGAAAACAATGTGCAACATTGTCCTAAATGATGAGAGATTAGAACAAGTTGACAAGTACGTATATCTAGGTAGTCTATTCACTAGCGACGGAAAAATAGATGGGGAGTTAGATAGGCGCATAAATAAGGGTAAACAGGTTATCGGTAGAGCAGGGTCCATCCTAACAAATAAAAACATATCAAAAAAAGCTAAAATGGCCATACACAATTCTATATTCGTACCGACTGTACTATACGGTAGCGAGACATGGACCTGTCAAGAAAAGGACAGGAGTAAAATTAACGCGATCGGCATGAAACCTCTGCGCATAATATGCGGGAAAACACTAATGGACAAAGTCCGAAACGAGACAATCCTCAAAGAATGTGGTGCAAAAGAGACAATAGTTGACACATGCGAAAAAAATCAGTTAAGATGGTTCGGACATCTTGAAAGAATGAAAGATGAGCGACTGACCAAACAAGTGTACAAAGGTAAAGTAAATGGCAGAATGCCCAGAGGTAGACCGCCGAAAGAATGGTTAGAATCTGTAAATGAGGCATTAATCCGTAGAGACATAAGAAGCCATAGGAACACAAGAGCTTGCATGAAAAAATGCATGGACGTGAAGGAAGCTAGAGTAGTATGCCAGGACAGAAAAGTGTGGCGACAAATAGTTTGTAAACAGAGTGACAGTAGAATGAATGACGCCTGAAACAAAGACCTTGGATACTAATGGGCCCAAGTGGGGAACCATACATAACAATTTTGTGAGGCTCTTCACTTGGGGTGATCGCTAGAGAGATTGATCAGCAGCCTGGGTCGGAGCAGTGTTGCGGAGTAAACGTGTCATTTAAATAAATAACACGAGAATTCCAGATCAATCTAAAATATATATACCTAACACTTATATGCCTGTCCACCTCATACCTATATTCCTACCTACCTTATACCTATATACCCACATGCACACTACTATTCTCCAACCGAGCAAGTCACGCCTACCCCGAAAGGGAAATGGCTTAATGGTATAATAATAATAATAATAATAATAATGTCAAAAACAGTTTTTGACTCCGGCCAATCATTATACAGTTTAGAGACTATTCACTGTGCTTTCAAAATCAGTAATCTATATTTAAACTGATATGGTCAATCACTGCAGCTCACCTTTTTCAGTGGCCAATCATACAATCATTGGCCTATGCTAATCACTATGTCGCCATGGACTATCATTGTGTTTTTTTTTACTTTATTTATTTATAAAATTTATTATCAATATGTCTGTTTTAGAATTGCGTTCCACGCTAGTAGTGTTTTTTTTACAAATTGTTAAACTGGAAAAATTCCCTAAGTGGCCAATCATTGTACCGATTACCCTACTATCAGTTAGAGCAAAAAATCGCGCGCCTAACGCGCGTGTTTTTATTCTAGTAAAAGATAAATAATGAGTGAAAATGTTGGATTCTTTGAATATAAAAGAAGTAATTGATTTAAAAAGTGCATCATCTTTCACAGCTTTCAAAACAACTCGTTGAGGATCCTTTGTCCGTCGTGGGCAGGCGAGACTGGACCACGAACTAAAACTAAAACTAGTCTAACTGCATCCTGACGTCATTCGCGAGAAGGCGATTTGCCTCGACCTTGAGGAGCGGCTCTTCTTTTGTTTGGTGCTGTTCGGCACAATTAAGGTTCCTTCTCTCTTTCTCCTTCTTCCCCCCCCCCCTCTCTTCATTCTCCTGTATTTTTAATCGAGATCTTCTCTGTATCAAGGATGCACTAATACGTCTCGCCAACTCGTTACAGATCGCTCGTGACTTGGTTTCTGTTAATTATGAAAAGAGGAAGAAAAAGATAGGCAACTAGTTATAGATACCAAAAGATATATTTTAAAAAACACACATAAAAAACTGATAAAAAATGGATCTGCAGATTAAAATTTAAAGAACATCACTATGGATAGGATTTTTTTGATAACGACCTTTTTATTTAACTAGAACATAGTGCCTTTCACTAATTACCCTATTAAGATAATTAAGTCAAGAACGTGGTGCAAAAGAGACAATAGTTGACATATGGGCAAGAAATCAGTTAGGATGGTTCGGACATGTTGAAAGAATGAAAGATGAACGACTAACGAAACAAGTGTATAAAGGTAAAGTAAATGGCAGTGTGCCCAGAGGCAGACCGCGGAAAGAATGGTTAGAATGTGTGAATGAGACCTCAATCCGAAGAGACATAAGAAGCCATAGAAACACGAGAACTTGCATGAAAAAATGCATGGACGTGAAGGAAGCTAGAGTAGTACTAGTATGCCAGGACAGAAAAGTGTGGCGACAAATAGTTTATAAAGAGAATGTGAGTAGAGTGAATGACGCCTGAAACAAAAGACCTTGGATACTAATGGGTCCGAGCGGGGAACCTCATATAACAACCTTGTGAAGCTTTTCACTTGGGGTTATCACTAGAGAGATTGATCAGCAACCTGGGTCGGAGCAGTGTTGCGGAACGAACGTGTTATTTAGGTAAAGAACACGAGAATTCTAGATCAATCTGGAAAAAAATCTATACCCTCTACCTCACATTACTCCTTTCCTCACCGAGCGAGTCACGCCGGACAGGGTACGGGGTAAAGTTGGGTAGGGTACGAGGTAAATTCGGCTAGGGCACGGGGCAAAGACGGACAGGGTACGTGGTGAAGTTGGGTAGGTTACGGGGTAAAGTCGGCTTGGGTACAGGGTAAAGTTGGATATGCTAGGGGTAAAATTGACCAGGGTGCAGGGTAAAGTTGGGTATGTTATATGGTAAAGTCAGCTAGGGTACGCGGTAATTTCGGCTAGGGTGCGGGGTAAGTATGGCTAGGGTACGGGATAAAGTTTGGTAGAGTACAGGGTAAAGTCAGCTATAGTACGGGGTGGATTCAGATAGGGTACGGGGTAAAGTTGGGTAGGGTACAGGGTAAATTCAGCTAGGGTTGGGGGTAAATTCGGCTAGGGTACAGGGTTAATACGGACAGGGTACGTGGTGATGTTGGGTAGGTTACGGGGTAAACTCGGCTTGGGTACAGGGTAAAGTCAGCTGGGGTACGGGGTGAATTCGACCAGGGTACGGGGTAAAGTCGCGTAATGTACAGGGTAAATCCGGCCAGGGTACGCGTAAAGTCAGCTAGGGTACGCGGTAAATTCGGCTAGGATGCGGGGTAAGTATGGCTAGGGTTAGGGTACCGGATGAAGTTTGGTAGAGTACAGGGTAAAGTCAGCTATGGTACGTGGTGAATTCAGACAGGGTACGGGGTAAAGTCAGCTATGGTACTGTGTAAAGTCGGGCAGGGTATAGGGTGAAGTTAAGTATGTTAGGGGTAAAATAGGCCAGGGTGCGGGGTAAATATGGCTATGGTATGGGATAAACTTTGGTAGGGTGCAGGGTGAAGTCAGCTATGGTACTGGGTGAATTCAGACAGGGTACGGGGTAAGGTTGGGCAGGGTACGGGTGTATGCGGACAGAGTACGGAGTAAAGTTGGATAGGTCACGGGGTTTAGTCAGCTTGGGTACGGGGTAAAGTCGGCAAGGATACAGGGTAAAGTCAGCCAGAGTACGGTGTAAAGTCGGGTAGGGAATTGGGTAAATTCGGCCAGGGTACGGGGTAAAGTCAGCTAGGGTACTGTGTAATGTCGGGTAGGGTACAGGGTGAAGTTAAGTATGTTAGGGGTAAAATCGGCCAGGGTGCGGGGTAAAGTCAGCTAGGGTACTGTGTAAAGTCAGACAGGGTACGGTTAGTGTATAGGGTAAAGTCAGCTAGGTTACGGGTTAAGTTCAGCCATAGTTTTTGGATCAAATTTTAGAGAAATTAATATACCTATCAGTTTAAAATATCTCCTCATGTGCAATTCTTTAAATAATCTTTGTAAACAAATACGCAGCTGGGCAATGCCTGAATATTTTTAACGTTTTGTATTTATTTGAACAATTGTTGTATGCAAATGCACATTTTTACCAATTTTTCATGTATAGAGTCGATTGTTTATACAAATTCGACAACAAATATTTTTTCAGTGACTTTTTGCCGTCATATTTTTAGAACTAACAATGACTTTTAATTAGTTTAATAATTTCTATAAACAAATGCACAATTCGACCTTTTTTCATGAACATTGTATGAAAGCCGATGTAGCATTTTTATTAATTATTTTCATTTATGATAATTAATTATTATTGGCTTGTAAGGTTGGTCATCCAACTTTATTAAAAGTACTCGCATTTGCCTGGACATTTGGCCAGGAGTTAGGAAAACTACAGAAAATCACCTCCCGAGTTTATCCGGCTTTTCGATTGACGAGTTTGAAGGCTGAATGCACACAATCATCCTCGGCGTCAAACCTCCCGCTCGACGTTATTTAAAACGCAAGGAATACACGACCCGGCTTTACGTCCGTCGCAGATGGTCACCCATCCGAGTGCTATCCGCGCTCAAAATAATTTTACATCTGGACGGATCTGATAGGATATCAAAATTTGGAGTTTTTTTTCTGAGTAGAGTAAAAACGTTCTATTTATGGTGCAAAAATCAGATCCATGAAAGCCACCCCACACTCCCCCCCCCCCCCCCCCCCGCGCGAGCGGAATGCCCTATTGTTACGGCAGCGTTAGAAGGGGGAGGTAGGTCATAAAATCGGCCAAAAAGCGTTACGTAATATATGGACGACCTCAAATGGTTAATTATGAAATGTTGCTTTATTGATATAAAAAGTATTTTATTCATTAAAAATATACTGAACATGTCTACTGAATCAAGTAGACAATTTGTACTTGAATTTTTTTTCCATTATCTCCACAAGCGCTATAAATCTGGGAAGCAAATTTTTCTTCATTTTTGCGGTGAAAAAGTTTATGATTCTGTAATCTGTGAAAGTAGGAAACTTTTAAAGGAACTTTCAAGTGGAGCTTCTATATCTGAAGAACGTTTCTTGGCTCAGTTGGTCCCTTTAAAATTGTATCAGGGGAAAAAAATAAGAAAGACTTTAGGAAGCGACCATTAATTATGTAGGGTGGCCCGTGTGGAAAAATTTCGTGGCGCTGTACTGTTTCTGTCCAGTCCGCCTTGAATCGACATTGGCGCGCCACAGGCTGACTGTCCAGTGGCTAGACTGGGATGTAACGCTCGGATCGACTAGTTTCTAGACAGATCGGCTATTTTGATAAAAAATTATTAATAATTAAATAATATAATTCTTTTTTATGCCATAAAAGTCCAATATATAGATTTTGCAGTTAATTAAAAATATAAAAAAAGTTTTTGTACACAAAAAAATGAAGAAATGATTTTCCGCAAATCTGTTGTACATACGCCGGGTGTCGAACTTCTGATGTAACTTCCTATTCTATTGTTGTAACTTTGTCCCGTCGCCTTAACACCTCGGCCATCTAAAAGTTAAATTTTATTTCTTTTTTGTCGGACATGAATTTCAATTCATTACATCCTAATATTTATTTCAATAAAACATGAACAATTTTTAAACATTAAAAGTGCTTGATTTGTGAATAAATCATTGAAAAAAATAAAGTTTGTATGATGTTACTTGCGATTAGACTACGAAATAAATGATTGTTTATTATTTCAAATAATTAATACGTTAGGCTTAATTATCATTTACGGAATCAATAAATAATTAAAATAAATGAAATAAATCTTTTATAATAATATTGATTTTCTGGAATATCATGAATATTATACATAGCATTATACATATTATAATTATTATAAATTCAATGTAAATTCATTATAACTTCACGATATAATTCAATTGAAACAAAATGTTTTTAAACATTCTTCAAAAAATCGTTCTTGAAACTGCAGTTCTTGTATTAAGATTTCTATCACCTTCAACCATTATTGTTTACTATCTTAAATATGTGATAGTCTACAATTAATTATTGCTTGAGCATTTGTACAATTGTTTATTGTAATTTCCTAAATCTTTTATTCAAAAAAGATTATTTTCTAAATTCACCTCTGTCATTTTTGTTTAAGTCCAAACCGTGATTCTATCTAGAAACTAGCTAAAATCTGGATAATCTTTATATATTCAAATTCGTAACGAACTCCTAGATAGCGCCAAGAATGGGACTAGACAGCAGAAAGGTTTGAATCAAACACGTAGTATAACTAGAAAGCGCCAGTGTAGTGCCAGGCTAGTATTGCGTGAATAGACAGACTTGAGAAAAACTGTACTGGCTTTAGCATGATTCAAGACTGCCATGAAATTTTTCCACACGGGGGGGGCGGCCAATCTTACGAATTCTTACTATTGAAATTTAGTTAAATCATTTTTGAAATCTGGTGTACACCTTTTGTGAAGTCTCGCGGAACCCCTCAAAATCTTTACAATCCTTTGAAATTCTGTGAATTCTTTAGAAAATTTGAATAAAGTTCGTATAGCGCTCACCTCTGATTTTTTTGATACTCTGTACATTTATGTATCTTGACGCGATAATTAAGAAAATCATAGTGAAAATTGGCGCAAATTTGATTTTCATGGTGAAAACCACAAAAACCCCATAAAAATTATGGTTTTTCACGTTTATCTCCCCCATGAGGCGTTGGAAAAGGAGTATAGGGGTTTGTCCAACACTTACTTAGTTACAATAGCGATTTTCTCAGAAACTATTTATTCTAAAGAAAAAGTGGAATAAAAAATGTATATTTTGAATAAATCTATAATTGTATAACTGGTGTCTATAAACTTGTTTCGAAATTTTCTGTATTTATCGACATAAAATCGAAAAACCATGACATTCATGGTTTTCGCCATGGTCATCAAATCTGCGCTAATTCGCACTACGATTTTCGTAATCAGCGCTTCAAAATACATAAGTGTACGGAGTTAAAAAAAAAAATCTATATCATCAAAGATCTCGAAAATTTTCACTCGTACGAAAAAAATGGAGCCAACAGAAAAAGTGTATTTTAATAAGGTCTACAACTTTTGTTGGAATTATTTTTTAAAATTTTCAATCTTTCTCGATTGAAACCCCGGACTATGGATTGCTATGGGATTTTGAAGATTTCAAGAAATTTTAAGGATTTTGACATATTTTAAAGGGACTTTACGGGATTTTGAGGAACTTTTAAAGATAATCTTGAAAACCCATGATTTTATGGGGGTTTTGTGGTTTTCACTATGAACATCAAATTTGTCAAATTTGTCAAAATACATTAATATACAGAGTACCAAAAAAAAATCGGAGGTGAACGCTATTCTGAACTACACCCGAAAATTTTGTAAATCCCTGACAATTTTTTCAAATCAAGTGAAAATTCTTTCAAATCATTTGAATCTTTTAAAAGCTGTCAAATTCCTCGAAATCCATTCAAATCATTTATAATAATTGGAAATACTTTGAAATTCCGCTAAATTTTTTCAAATCTTACGATATCCTCTAAAATCCGTGGATATTATTATACCATTAAGCCATTTCCCTTTTGGGGTAGGCGTGACTTGCTCGGTTGGAAAATAGTAGTGTGAAGGTGGGTATATAGGTAATATTTTGAAATCTCTTAAAATCATTTGAAATCCATTGAAATAATCAAAGCACCTTCAAATCTCTTAAAATCTCTTGAAATTCGTTAAAGTCTTTTGTAATCTCGTGATTTATTTTGAATTATTTAAAAATGCCTTAAAATCCCTTAAGTTCCTTTAAAATATGTCAAAATCCTTTAAATTTCTTGAAATCTTCAAAATCCCATAGCAATCCATAGTCCTTTAAAACCAATGAAAATCCCTTGAAATCTCTACAAATCAGTTAAAATGCTTGAAATTCTGCGAAATATTTCGAAATCTTACGAGATCACTTAAAATTTCTTGAAATCCCTTAAAATCCTTTAGAATATTCAGAAATCCTTCGAAATTCCTTTAATTCGTTTGAAATCTTTTAAAATCCGTGAACAATCTTTTGAATATCTCCTAAAATATCTTAAAATCCTGTGAAATCATCGAAACCCCTTTGAATCTCTGAAAATCAGTTTAAAAACTTTGAGCACTCTGAAATCTTTTAAAATCCCCTGACGAAAATCTTTCGCCATCTTTCGAAACTTCCTTAAATTCCGTAAAATTTTTGAAATCTCATTAAGATCCCATGATATTCTTCAAAATTCGTAAAAACAAATCTATATCACATGAAATCCTTTAAAATGATTTAAACCCCCGTGTCTTCTTTTAAATTTTTCGAAATCTCCTTAAATCCGCGGAAAATGTTTTTAATTCCATAAAGCCCCTTAAAATCCCTCAAAATCCGGCGAAATAATTCGGCATACCTTTCAAAGGCCTGCCTACGCCTGGCCGCTTTCTTATCGCACGAAAAATTGTGCTACTTACACAGTATTAGGAATTTAATTTTAAGATAATATGGAATCCACTTTATATCAGCAATATGCTATGAAAATATGTTCATGACAATGGATCATGGATTATATTATGATTCGGAATTTCCTGACTACAGTGAATCATGCTTGTTGGATTTTCCCAAGTTGTAAATTTATTCTGTTGGCCGGATTCATTTTAAATCGCGTAGACAGTCTATACTTAAGTCACAGAATCATTTTCCACTTAAAGATGTTTTTAAAAGGAAATAAGACGACACGTATCTTATCGATTTGCCAAAAAAAACATTGGTGGACAAAGTTATGAGTATTTGAATTTTAAAAATTGAAACGTGGATTATCAAAAAATTGTCCAAATTTTCGTTAAAAGTGATTCTGACATAATTTCTCGTCCTCTTTTGAAGTTCGTTGGAAAACTTTAAAACCGTTTTAAAGTGACAAAATGTTGGCAGTTTTTCTGAAAATATTCAGTCAACAAAATTCCACCGTTTTTTATCTCTTAATTTTTTTCTAGATTCTTTCTAATGTAAAGAGTATATTTCACAATATGCTGCATTGTGTCGACGCCTTGGGGAAGAGGTTTTTTTGTCTAAAAAACGAACATTCACGTTTTTTGCCAAAACGACATGAGATACGAAAAAAGTCAATGGAATAAAATTGTTTCTTTAAAAATGTTCTAGAAAAATGTTTCTTTTCACTTTTTCCTATCTCGCGTTATATTTTGAGATTTTTTCAAAAATATGTATAAAATCCTTTAAGATTTTTGTTTGTTTCAACAATACAACTTTATGTCGTGAAAAACAAAGAAGAACATAAATCACCAGTTTCAATAAGTTTCACATGCAATTTTTTCCTTTTAAGGAGGTTCGATGATTATCGACTTTCTATACTTTTTGGCTAAATTAAAAATAATATTACTTTAATGGTCCTTTCATCACCCTGCAAAGTTTGAGCTAGGTTAACCGAACTATTTTTCAAAATATTTGTTCATAAAGTTGCTGGATTGAGCATGGAGTCTTACGGCAACATGTCAGACTTGCGCACATAATAAATTTTAGTATACTGGATATCTATACAATTTTGCGAGAATACATCGAATATGAAAGTTTAAATCTTTCTGAATACATACATATAAGAAGATGTATGTGTCACCGCGAAATTAACGTACTTATGTTTAAATAAAGACAGCCTTCACTTTCTCGATGGCTGAGTAAATTACCGCCGTAGCGGCTGAGAAGCAGTACTCGGCAACGTCGCATTCACGATTATTATTACTAGATTTTTCAAGGAGTGGGAAGGCCCGTGGCAGTGTTTGAATACATTTTTGAATTTGTATTTTTTTAATAAATAATTTGTTATGAATTTTTATTTTGCACCTTTTTTCCTAATGGGAAAAAGTTATAACTTTCTTCGTTTTTGCTTCCTCATAGCATAGGCCATAGAGGAAGCTTTGTAATGGTAACATTTTCCAAAATTTTTAAATTCATTTAATTAAACCTTCCTCAATTTAAAAATGTCTAATACAATGTTCCAAGTAATTGTCCGGATGTGTGTGTGGATGTGTGTGTGTGTGGATGTGTGTATGTGTGGATGACACACTTTTTTGTGAACACGATAACTTGAAAACGGTTGCAGATAAATTGATAAAATTTGCAGGGCTTATTTTCATCACTAATATCTTGAAACTGACCGAAGGATTTCTAAAAATATTTATTGCATTTTTTCTAGCACTGTATAATATTTTAAAAATCGGTGTTTTATAGTAAAACTTTTTTCATTAGCATAATTCAAAGTTGATGTAGGAACATAAAAGATTCCTGGGTTCAAGACGAATCGATTGACCTATAATATTAATACATTTTATTGAAAAGTTGGGAAGTTATGGTAATTTATATATTTTGAAAATCGGTTTGTTGTAGTAAAACTTTTTTTATTAACATAGTTCAAAGTTGATGCAAGGATATAAAAGATTCCTTGGTTCGAGACGAATCGATTGACCTATAATATTGATAAATTTAATTAAAGAGCAAGGAAGTTATGCTCATTTGTAATATTTGAAACATCTGTTTTAATTTAAACAGATGCAGCGACGCATCATGCTGTCATGCAGATATAGACGTGGAAAATTATTTTCCAACAGATTTATATGAATTATTCTACTTTTTTTTTACAAAGAAAAAGTTTTTATTTATGGCATAGATTCTTTTTCTTTTAGTAATAAACGAAAAAGGCCCATTGTAAAGATTTTGGAAATATAAGAGCTCATAATATATAGTTGCGATCATCGAAGGCTTGCCATAGAAAACAAGAGAAACATTTTTGAAATATAAATCTGCTCAATTAAAATTAATGAGTGGGAAGTACAATAAATTTCAAAAAGTGACACAAACTTAATTGAATTCTTAATATTTTTATTTATTTTTAATCAATAATTATTTTTTGAAATCTTCAATTAATATAAAGAGTTCATGATAAAGAAAAAAAATTTCCGTGCCTAGAGTGATGACAGCCTGTTGCGCCGCTACGAATTCAATCTCATGGCACCGCACAAAACAATAAAACCCTCTTACTTCATGAACCTCTAGGTCAATTGAAGTAAAATTTTGCAGAAAACTTCTACGGATTCTGTTAAACATTTCATCCGCTGGAAGTTTTTGGTTGCTTGAACTTACGTCGATAGACTTTGCAACTGAAAATATTTAAACGTTCTTTGCGGAATTATCCCGAAAAAGATTAATAACTTTTTTTCATAAAAAAGAAGATAAACTTCAATTCTTTCACAAGCTGTAATATAGTTTCATACATAATTCTTCAAAATTCAAAGTGAGGAAAGTTACAAGTTTTTCCCATTAAGAAAAAAATGCACAATCAAGTTTCCTATAAGATCATGTATTAAAAATATTAAAATTGAAAAATTTCTTCGAACGCTGCCACGGGCCTTCCCACTTCTTTAAAAATATTGTATATCCCGTTCTACGATGCGGCAGTTAAATTGGTAAAAGTTGGTATTTTGTTTCATTTGCATTATTCAATTTACATACTTTTTGTCCAATTGTTTAAACTGCCATTATTAATGAAAGCTTTTCAATATTTGAAGATATCTTAACTAATACCGTCAAAGAAAAGTACAGTTAGAAAACAGCCAGGTACGAAAATTTGTGGGCACAAATTCGGCCTTTCTGTGTACAGTTTGCATAGTTGCGACGTTGCCAAGTACTCAGCCACCACTTCAGACTTGATTCAAACGTCGAAATTTTAATAATATTTACCCAGTCAGAAATGGATGGTCGATTTGACGTCGAATCAACGTCGTTTTTTGATGTCGAAAAATCATTGATATTTTCGTCGATTCGTCGATATTATGTCGCCCAATTCGACGTCGTATTGACGTCGAATTAATGACCGCATCGACGTCGTATTATTAATCTTTTCGACGTCTAATTTACTATAATTTCGACGGTACAAAAAGCACTGCAGTAGTTATGAAAACATAAATGGGATCCTGTTTGGGATCCCATTTATGTTTCCATGAATGAAAAGCACTACCCTGGCGGACCGCATGAACGGAACGGATACGCTACAGCGTATCCACATCGTATCCTCTCCGTATCATGCAAGAAAAGCTCATTAAAAAAGCAAGATGAACATTTAACTTATTGAAATTCGGATTTTACGTGAAAATTTGCGTTAGAAGGTCACGGAGTAATTGCAATAGTTTTTCTTGCAACGTTAAAAACTTTAAAAAAATATAATACCTATCGACAACGTGGGCTGAAGGCGACTTCAAGCGCATCCATGATCGCGTAGGTAGTATATGTTGCTACTGAACGACGATGCATTTGAAGTCGCCTTCAGCCCACAATAATGACAGGAATAATATTTTTTTAAAGTATTTACCGTTGCAAGAGAAACTCTTGCAATTACTCCGTGACCTTTTAACGGGAAATTGCACGTAGAATCCGAAATTCAACAACTTAAATGTTCATCTTTCTTTTTTAATGAGTTTTTCTTGCATGATACGGAGATGATACGATGTGGATACTATAAGGATACGCTATAGCGTATCCGTTCCGTTCATTTAGTCCGCTAGGGTATGAATAAGTTGATCGACACTTTTTTAATGATTGCATGAAAAAATAAATAAAACAGGAAATAAAATTGAAAAATTAATGTTATTTAATTTCGAGACGATCATATATAATGATTTTTATAGTTAATGCAATATCATTATTTAGTTTTTCCGCCTTTTCCAAAACTTCCGTCAGCTTGTTTTCGCCAGGGAGCGTTTTTTAACCAAGCTTTGGTCGCTTCCTCCACTGCACTTAAGTTGCAATCTGAATTGCACACGAGAAAAGCACATGCAACAATTTTATTATTTTTTTCAATAATGACTCAGTTATATAAGCTTTTTATGCATGTTAAGAAAAATAATTAATTGAAACAGTAATAATGTTAAGCAAATCTCTTGAAGAAAAACAATTAATGTTTAATAATTTATGATCTAATAAATAATATTCGTTTGATTTCCAAGAAATGGAAGAATTGTTAAAAAAGTAAAAAATATCCAATCCGAAATAAAATCCAACTACAACTCGCTGCTGGCAGAGTTGGCGAAACGTTGGTAGTAGGATTTTGAAATTTGTCCAAATGAACCGAATTTGACTTTGTTGACAGAGAGAGGGATCTAAACGAAAGTAATTTTAAAAGGACCACACTTTTTTCTCTATCTCACCTGACAGAAAGAGAGTTCCGATTAAATTCTGGTATCACTCTGCAGAGTCAAGGTGGCTACTATTTTTTAAATTTTCGTCTCCCGGCTTTCTCCTGGTTCTTCCGGTAAATATTTATGATTTCTCCTGGTTTAGAAAAATATATACTCTCTTTCGGAAACCACAGTTTTTTCATATATGATTAGACAAATTTTTATAAAATCAAAAAATAAATTGAATTATTCTAAAAAAACGTTGAATATAAATGAAATTTTGAATGAGAAACATTTAGATTGAAATATTTTCTACTCCGGAGCGTTATAACTAAAACGAATGCAAACTTCATTTAAAAACAAAAAAAATGTGTAGACACCAAAAATTTTAATACATATGAAAAGTTTTTATATTGAAACCCTTTAAAATGTATAAAAGGAAAAAATTAAAAGTTCAGCGTTCAACATGAAAATTTAGAATTCTACAATTGTAGCCGTTTGAAATTATCAAATCATTCAATTACTGATTATCTATTTGAGAAAGTTTAATTTTATCTTATTTAATTTTTAACTCAATTTTTAATTTTTCAATTCAAATAGTTTACTTTTTAACAAATCTTTTAGAATTCATTCTTGAAATTTTCCAATGAAATATTTTTTATTTGGAAATGCCTTATTGGTTTACATCTTCAACTAAAAATGAAGCAACTTTAAGATATTATGTTATAAAAATTAAAAATTGAGAAAAAAATAAAAACAATTAAGATCGCTGTAATAGGATTCCTTTTAATTACAATTATGTAATTTAAGATTCAAACCTTCAAAAATTAGTGTAAAATTTAATATTCCGAAAAAACTTAAAATTCAAGGCCTCAAATAATAAACTGCGCTTGCGTTTTTTGAACGACTAATAGGAGTTTGATTCAACAATACATATTTTTTGAACAAATATTAATTGGATTGAGCCACGATAGTAAAATGTCACATCCACGTTAGGCTTTTCAAACTTGAAATTTGTTGTGTCATGTTAATAATAATTCATTATAATATATATGATAATTCTTTAGAAGTTAAGCAATGAAAAATTTTCTAGACACTTCATTGACCAGCAATTCCATCATCCTTAAGCTTAAGTCGGCATTTTTGAAATAATCGATACTTTCCATTTTTTCTAACTTACTTCATTATTTTGTCACCAAAGCTTTGTGAAAACTGTTAAATTGTGTCCCTTTTGGATTTTTATCACAACATAAAATTATATTGTTGTGAAAAAAATAAATTTTTAAGGATTTTAGGGGCCGTTCACAAAATACGTGATACATTTTTCAGGCACTTTTAGCCCCCCCGCTGCATTGTGCTTTTTTCCATTGTTCCTAATATAAAGACCAAATTAATAATTAATTCACAATAATTACCTTACTAACTTTTAAGACATTTTTGTTAAATTTCTAGATATTTTTGGTAAGTTTTAGGTCATTTTCAAAAATTGAATTTCCTAAGTTAAAGACAGGTGAAATTCTTTAAAATACTTAGAAATCCCTTGACCTATTCTGAAATATTTCGAAATCTCTTGAAAACCAAATTTTTCGGTATCTCTTGAAATCTTTTGAAATCTAGTGAAATCTCTGGAAATGTTAATACATTCAATGAAGTGAAAATAATTTGAAATCTGTGAAAACTTTGAAATCTCTTTAAATCCTTGCAATTTGCAATTCTTCGAATTCTTATTTAAATCTCCTGAAATCCTTCAGAAATCGTGAAAATACTCTGGTATCACGTGAAATCCTTTAAAATCCTTTGAAATCCCGTGACTTATTTTTAAATCTCCTAAAATTACTTCGAACACTTTTAAAATGTAAAAATCCTCAAAATCGCTTAAAATATTCAAAATCCCGTAAAAATCCCTTTAAATCTTTTAAAAAACAATTAATATTCTTTAAAATCTCTAAAAATTGATTTAAATCCTTGAGATTTCGTGAAATATTTCAAAATCTTACGAGGTCCTTTGAAATGCTTGAAATCCTTTTGAAATCTGTTGGAATCTTACCGAATTTCTTGAAATCCTTATATTAGAATATTTAAAATCCATTAAAATTCCTCGAAGTCCCTTAAAATCTTTTCCAATATTTCATAAAATCCCTGCAAATCCGTTCAAATCCTTTGGAATCTTTTGAAAAGCTTTTAAATCCAGTGAAATTTATGGAAGTCTGGTGAAATCTCTTGAAATCTGCTGAAACCCATTAAAAACTGCGAAAATCCTTGAAATCCGCTATAATCCTTAAAAAGCATTATAAATCTTCAAAATCCATAGAAATTCTTTAAAATTTCTGGAAATCGGTTCTAATCCTAAAAGATTCCGTGAAAAATTTTGAAATCTTACAAAATCATTTCAAATCTTTGAAATCCCTCAAAAATGATTGGCATCTTTTAAATTCGTGAGAATCTTTTATATACTCTTTGTCATCTTTCGAAATCTCTTAAAATCCGTTTAAATCTTTAAAAATCCTTAGAAGTCTTTACTTAAAATCTTAGAAGTCTTCTGTATATCTTAAAATTCTTCGAAATTCGCGGAAATCGTTCCTTTAATACCATTAAGCCATTTCCCTTTCGGGGTAAGCGTGACTCCCTCGGCAACACTGCTCCGACTGCTCCGACCCAGGTTGCTGATCAATCTCTCTAGCGATCACCCACTTGAAATCCGGGAAAATCATTCCGTTACTTTTGAAATCCATGAAAATCTAGTAAAATCTTTGGAAATCTGATCAATTTCCTTGATGTTCCTTAAAATCTTGCAAATCTTCAAAAATTTATTTAAATCTTCTGATATCCTTCAGAATTTGTGAAAATAATTTAGTATCATATGAAATCCTTCAAAATTCTTCGCAATTCCGCGAATTAATTTTAAATCTCTTAAAATGCCTTAACACACTCTAAAAACTGTGAAAATCTTTCAATTTGCTTGAAATCTTCAAAATCCCATTAAAATCTATGGAAATCCCTTAAAATCTCTAAAAGTCTATTTAAATTCTTGAAATTCCCTGAAATATTTCGAAATCTTACGAGATCCTTTTACATATTTGAAATCCCTTCAAAATTGATTAAAATCATTCAAATATGTGGGAATCTTTCCGAATCTCTTGAAATATTTTACAGTATATTGAAATATTTTAAAGATATTAAAATTTTTAGAAATACCGTGATATTCTTGACAGTATTCGGACATCCTTTGAAATTCCGTTAAATCTTTTGAAATCTTACGAAATCCTCTAAAATCCAGAGATATACTTTCGCAAATTTTGAAATCTCTTAAAATTCGTTAAAATCCCCTAAAATCCTTTGAAATCTTTCAGATTTTATAGGTATTTTAAGTCCCTTGAAATCCCTTAAAATCTCCTCAAATCTCTTTAAATTCGCGAAAAGCGTTCTTAATTCCTTAAAATCCGTCGAAATCCTTCGTTATCTTCTGAAATCCTTTGAAATCCAGTAAAATTTCTGGAAATCTAATTAAACTCCTTGCAGTCCCTTAAAATCTTGAAATCTGTTCAAATAATGTGAAATCTGCGAAACGTCTCGTAAGCTTTTGGAATCGTTTAAAATACCTTAAAACTTTTGCAATTCTTTGGAATCACTCGAAATGCCCTAAAATGTGTGTAAGCTTTTGAAATCTTTTGAAATTCCTTGAGATCTCATGAAATTCCTTTAAAGTTTTGGAAATCTTGCTAAAAATCCGTAACAAAATTTCCATCCTTTGGAATACTTTGCAGTCCTCTAAAATACCTTTAAATCCCTTGAAATCTGTTGAAATCTATTGCAATGTGAATTTAAAGAGGAAATTTCCCAACTAAGGAAATATTAAATCAATTAACGACGTTATTTTAGTCATAGTAGAGACTTCCTAATAATCATCGTTTTAGGTATTTGTCAATGATATTTTAATTTTGATCTTTCTTCAAAATATTATTTCAATACTTTCAATTGTATATGAATGAGGCTTGCAAGAATCTTGAAAACAGACGAAGTTGTTGAAGGAAAATAAATCTTTTTTGACGTCTCTAAAATTAATGTGGAAGTCTTTCGGCGGATTGGACGTTAGGAATTTCTTGCATCAGGAATGACAAGGTATTCCGGAATTCCGTATTCTGTATTTATATTTATACCGATAGAGCCTATCGATGATATTTCTTCGTTTCCGAAGATAACAATCTCGCCGCGGCATCGCAGTCAAGACACCGAAAATTATAGGTTTTCGCGGTTTGAATTATTTCTTTCTCGACGCCACGAAAGGATTCGAGGGAAGAGAAAGAGAGAAGTCGCGATCTTGTTCTGAAACAGAAGAGAAAAATAGAACAGGCACTTCTGGATGAAAGACAAAGAGCCGAAATCAGCGATCGAAGGCAGAAATTCGAAGACAGAAAGAGACGGAAGAAAGGGGGTCAGGCTGAGCAATCGTGAGATAAGTGTATTTCAAATAATTATAATTTTCGACTTTAAATGTAGTCCAGATATAATTATCATCCCTTTTATTGCCAAACAATTTTCGTGTGGATAATTGGACCTCAATTAAAGATACTAAATTCTGGTTAGAAATTTAAAGATTTTTAGGAAATTACCATTGAATAAAATGCATTATTAAGAGCGTTCGAGGATTGAATCAAGAATTTGAAAAAAAAATCAAAGTTACGTCCAGTTCTTGTAAATTTAATCACTACTATTAAATTACTAATTGACTAATTCACAGTAAAAAATTGTCATAATTTAGTAAAAAAATTTTGTTAATATTCATTTTCTGAAAAAATATCTTCTCCTTTCGTTCCCCTGGGAATCGAACCAAAGAACTACTGATTTCCGGTCAGGTGCTTTCCCATTAAGCTACTAGAGAGATCGAGAGAAGATACTTTTTTCAGAAATACACGCATTATTTTGCTAGATGGTACAAATAAAATTTGTCAAGGAATATGTATTATCATTAGAGAATAACAGAAAATATTTAACGTCTTTTCAGACTAGATGGAGCTATGAAAGAAAAATTATTTTAAATAATTTTTTTCTGAAAAAAGATCTTCTCTCGATCTCTCTAGTAGCTTAATGGAAAAGCACCTGACCGGAAATCAGTAGTTCTGTGGTTCGATTCCCAGGGGAACGAAAGGAGAAGATATTTTTTCAGAAAAAAATTATTTAAAATAATTTTTCTTTCCTAGCTCCATCCAGTCTGAAACGACGTTAAATATTTTCTGTTATTCTCTAATGATAATACAGATTACTTAGTAAAAAATTGTGTCATAATTGATATGGAATTATTTCGGACAAATAAAAAAATCTTATTTTTAAATTAAACACACAAGGTGACTGCAGGTCAGGAAAACCCTGAAAATCAGGAAAAAGTCAGGGATTTTGAAAAAAAATGTTTAATCGGAGAATTTTTCTAAAAAACACTTTAAGTAACTGTCGAGAATAATCAGGGCTGCCACGTAGTCAATTTTAGTCACATTTTTATTAAATTACTTTTAAGTTTTTTTAAGGAGAAAAGTCACTATATTCAATTTTAAAAATAAAAAGATTACTTGAGTCACTTTTCTTTCAATAAATTAACCCATGGGTTAACCATTATTGAATTCAGGACTATACATATTTCTGTATTTTCTTGAATTCTTTTGAAATTTTGTAATTTGTAAAAGATTTCCAAGGATTTGAAATATTTTAGAAGATTCCAAAAAATTTTGAATAGATTTCAATAATTTGAGGGGATTCCAAAGGATTTTAAAGATTTCATGGTAATATTAATAATGCCAAAGAATTTTTAGGATAATTAAAAAGTTTTCAGTTATTTCAAAAGAATTCAAAGCAATAATTTCAAGGGGTTTCAAAGCGTTTCAAACGATTTCAAAGGATTTGAAATATTTCAGGGTATTTTAAAAGATTCCAAGGAATTTTATAAGATTTCTGAGGATTTCAATGATTTTATGGGATTTTTAAATATTTTAATGGATTCTAAATAATTTATTCACAAGAATTGAGGTTTTTTTAAAGATCTCCAAATATTTTAAGGTATTTCCGAAGATTTTAAAGAATTTTAAAGATTTGACGATATTTAAAAATATTCCAAGGAATTTTCGAGAGTTTAAAAAAATGTTTACGGATTTCAGAAATTTTTACAGGATTTGAAATATCTTATGGTATTTTTAATCGATTTCAATAATTTGAAAGGAATCTGAATGATTTAAAAAATCTTAGGATATTTTAAAAATTTTCAAGTAATTTTCAAGAGCTTCAAAAATGTTCAAGAGATTTCAAATATTTTAAAGGATTTCAATTATTAAAGGGCATTCTAAAATGTTCCAAGGAATTTTCAATTGATTTCAGTAATTAAATGGTATTCCAGAGGATTTCAAATATTTCCAAGTATTTCCACAGATTTCAAAGAATTTCAATATTTCAAAGATTTTAACGAATTTTAAAGATTTTAGGATATTTTAAAATATTGCAAAGAATTCTCAATTGGTTTCAATAATTGATGAGTTTTTAAAGAATTTCAAAGATTTTAGGGTATTTTTAAACATTCCAAGTAGTTATCAAGAAAAGCTTAAAAAAATTGCAAGGAAGTTCAAAGAATTGTACAGGATTTGAAATATTTGAGGGTATTATTAATAGATTTCGATAATTTGAAGTGATTCCAAAGGATTTTAAAGATTGTAAGGTATTTTTTTAATTTCAATTAATTTTTAAGAGCTTCAACAAATTTTAGAGGGTTTAAAAATATTTTGAAGTATTTTAATTATTTTAAGGCATTTTAAAAGATTCCAAAGAATTTTGAATGATATTTCAAGGATTTAAAATATTGTAGGGTATTTTAAAAGATTCCAAGGCATTTTCACGATATTTAAAAAATTTCAAGGGATTTCAAAAGATTTCCAAGCAATAATTTCAAGGAATTTCAAAACGTTTCAAAAGATTTTAAAGGATTTTAAATATTTTAGGGTATTTAAAAAGATTCAAAGGAATTTTATGAGATTTCTGAGGATTTCAATGATTTTAAGGGATTAAAAAGTTTTCAAGATATTATAATGAGTTTTTCTGGTTTTCAGAAAACATCATCAGATTTCATATAGAATTGCATGGGATTTTTAAATATTTTAATGGATTCTGAATCATTTATTCACAAGAATTGAGATTTTTTAAAGATTTCCAAATATTTCAAGGTATTTCCGAAAATTTCAAAGAATTTTGAAGATTTTAGGATATTTAGAAATATTCCAAGGAATTTTCAAGAGTTTTAAAAAATGTTTAGGGATTTCGAAAGATTTTGCAGGATTCTAAATATCTTTGAGTATTTTCAACAAATTTCAATAATTTAAAGGGATTCCAAAGGATTTTAAATTTCCACAGATTTTAAAGAATTTTAAAGGTTTTAGGGTATTTGTAAAAATTCAGAACAATTAACAAGAGCTTTAAAAAATTTCAAGGAATCAAAAAAAATTTCACAGGATTTGAAATATTTGAGGGTATTATTAATAGATTTCAATGATTTGAAGTGATTCCAAAGGCTTTTAAAGATTGCAAGGTATTTTTTCAAACTTCAATTAACTTTTAAGAGCTTCAACACATTTTAGAGGATTTAAAAATATTTTTAGGTATTTTAATTATTTAAAGGTATTTTAAAAGATTCCAAGAAATTTTCAAGAGATTCAAACAGTTTCAAGGGTTTTCGCAGGATTTCAAAATTCTTAATAATCTATCGTGAATTCTTTTAAATTCTTTTGAATTGGTCAGAATTCTCGTGATTTTTTTTTTAATTTACTTAAATTCTTCTGAATTCACTCAATTCTACTCAATTCTCTCGGGTTTTCATTGTTTAATTTTAAGTGCTTTGAAGTTATCTTGAATTTTCGGGCATTTCATCAAATTCTCGTGAATTCCCTTAAATGTTTCTAAACTTATTGAAAACTTGCTGAATTCAATTAATTTTTTCTTATTTGTGAACTGTTTTCAATTCACTTTAATTTTTTTTTTTTTTATTATGAATTTTATGAATTTCATCGATTTTTCTACATTTCCCTTAAATCGCTACAATTTCACTGAAATAAATTAAATTTTTTTCTTTTTTTTAATTAAGATTTGAAAGAATTCTATTTTATCATGAATAATTTTTGCAAAATAAGCAGGAAAGAGATTCATAATTAAAAAAAATAAAATTCCTAAACAGCCTCACTTTTCGGCTCATTTTCAATCTTAAGTAAAAAATTTTAAATAGAGACACTAAACTCATGATTCTTTCCAATCTGCAGGGTTTGCTTATGAATATAATTGAAGATTTCTTTAAGTTGGGTTTACATAGTTCTACCTCAAATTTCTTGTAAGAAATATTTATTTTTGTTTGAATTTTTGTAAAAAGAATGTATTGAATTTTAGCAATTTTTAGAAATGTATTCAAATAATTTTGATTGTTTTCTTTTGCTATTTGGAAAATTTAATAATCTAAATAGATTGGTTTCAGAATCACCCATAAGTTTTTTTGAATTCATTTAAATTATTATGAATTTAACTTGCATTGTTTTTAAGTTTAAGTCTGATGAATTAATCGTGATTTCGTTGAGATTCACCTGGAATTCTTACAAATGTCATCGATTTCTTTTGAATTCCCCTAAATTCGAAAGAACATTAGTCACATAATAAATGCACGATAATCACTTTTGGTCACAATTTCGGTTTGAATAGGTCACTTTTTCACTTTTGTAAAGTAAATTAGGCTGTGGCAGCCCTGAGATTAATTAATAAAAAATTTATGAATATAAATTTAAAATTGTCAGGGAATTTTAAAAATGAAGTTTTGTGGTTATTCTGACACAAAATAATGATATAAATTTTTCAATTTTATATTTGAAACCTGCTTAAGTTGAGAAGTCGAGATACTTGAGTTTCAAAGGAAATTTCGCCACTGGTGGCAAAGTGTCCAATGAAATTAGGACAATCATAATTTGCAGGGGTGCCAAGGCGATAAGAATGAGAAGTGCACTTGTCCGGAGGTTCGCCCCATTGTTTCGGTAACAATCTGTATACCGGCTGTTTCCAACACACACTTTGTGCAGGGCCGACGAACCCGGATCGGAAAAGATACGGAAATTCTATACCCCGAAACGAGAATAACTTTTTCCGAATTTTTTTTAAAGCCATTAACTTTAGGATTTTTAAAATATTAAAGGATCTTGAATTTAGAGAAAATTATACTCGAAGGCTAAAATTTATTTCATTTTTAATGCAAAAAAGCAATTAGATATTATAATTATTTTTAATTTCGATATCTGCAATTATTTTTATAAATTATATTTTTTTAATACAAATTTATATCTAATATGGCAGAATAGTGTAATGAATTTAAACTTCATAAATAAAACTAAATAAAAATTTTTATTAGAAAATGATATGCCTGAATATAGGGATTATTATGATATAATAAAGTATCTAAATATTGAAAAATTAACCTTTGAAGAGGATTTGAATTTGAAAAGATTCAAGTAAAAAATCAATTAAATTTTGGGCATTAATTACGTAAGGAAGATTTTTGAAATTTTAGAGCCCCCCTAGTGTCAGGATTCGTAATTTTTTTATGAACCCCCCCCCCCCTCTCCTTCTTACGTAAGATTCTATATTTTGTACTTAATATATAAAAAATATATAAACGAGGTTTCAAGGGATTTCAAAAGATTTGAAAGATTTCCAGTGATTTGAAAGTATTTCGACTTCGACAGATTTCAAGGGATGTAAAGGTATTTTAAAGGGCTGTAAAGTATTTCAAAGAATTAAAAAATTTTATGGAATTTGAAGAGATTTCCAAATCTTTTTAGGGATTTCATGAGATCTCAAGAAATTTGAAAAAATTTGAAGGAATTACAAAAGATTTTTGGTATTTCAAACGATTCCAAGGGATTACGAGGGGTTTCACAATTTTCAAATGATTTAAAAATATTTTGAGGGACTTCAAGGAGTTGAATAAAATTCCCAAAGATTTTACTGGATTTCAAAGGATTTCAAAAGATACTGAAGGTTTTCGACGGATTTGGAGGGATTTTTAAGAATTAAAAACGATTTCAAGGGATTTTAAGAGATTTTAAGGAATTTCAAGGAATTTTAAAGAATATTAAGTGATTTAAATGGCTTTCGAGGATTTTACGTAATTTTAAAGAATTGCAAGATATTTCAAAATATTCCAAAGTATATATTGTAAAGGATTTTGAGGAATTTCAATGGTTTTGAAAGATTTGAAAATATTCTAAGGGATTTCAAGAGATTCAGGAAGATTCCCACGGATGTTAAAGATTTCAATCCATTTTAAAGGGATTTCAAATATTGCACAGGACCTTGTAAGATTTCTAAATATTTCACGGAATTTTAAGGATTTTAATAATATTTTTAGAGCTTTTACTGGATTTCAAAGTATTTCAAAAGGCACCGAAGCATTTCGACGGATTTTAATGGACTCTGAAGAATTAAGAACGATTTCCAGTGATTTTCACGGATTTTAAGAAATTTAAAGAGGTTTCGATGATTTCACGAATTTCAAAGGATTTTAAGAGATTTCAAAAAACAATTTCAAAAGTATATCCACGGATTTTAGAGGATATCGTATGATAGGAATTTCGAGAAATTTTATTGAAGATTTTAATATATTGCAAGGGATTTCAAGAAATTCGGAAAGATTCATACGGATTTCAAAGATTTCAAAAGCAATAAATAAAAAGTCGAGGAGTTAATCCTTGAAATCTGGCATACACCTTTCGTGAAATCTCCTGGAATTCCTGAAAATCTTTGCATTCCTTTGAAATCCAGTGAATTCCTTTGAAAATTTTGTAAATCCTTTAAAATTGTTCAAATCATGAAAATCCTTTAAAAACTATCGAAATCCCTTACAATTCTTTCAGATTTCGTGAAATCTTTCGAAATCCTTGAAATATTGAAAATTCCATCAAAATCCCTTATAAATCTTTAAAATTCATGGAAATTCCTTTTAATCTCTAAAACACGGTTAAAATATTCAAGATTCCGTGGAATATTTCGAAATATTACGAGGTCACTCAGAATGTCAGAATGTCAATTTTCAACTTCGCTTTTCAAGGAGATTTTTTTGGTTTCATGAAATTTGAAATCCCGTGAAATCATCCAAACCTCTTTCAATCTCTTTAAATCAGCGACGTAGCCAGGGGGGGCTTGCCCCCCCCCCTGAAATTTTAGAACCCTGTGTTGAACAAGCTTGTTAAAAATTAATTTTTTGGTTGAAGATTGAACTATTTTTGTTAGAAAATTCAGATATTTGGTTGCAAATTAAACTAATTCGTTAAAAAAATGTAATTCTTTGGTTGAAGATTCAACTTCATTAAATTTTTGTCTTTTTTGCTTTAAAATTCTACAATTTGACAATTTTTTTTATTTTTAAATGATAAGTTTCTTTTTGATTTAAAATTCGACTATTTAGTTGAAAATTAATTTTTTTTCGAAAATTCACATTCTTAGTTTTAAAATTCAACTGTTTTATGAAAAATTTGTATTTTTGGCTTGAAAATTCAACAGTTTAGGAGAAAATTCAACTATTTGGTTTCAAGTTGAACTAGTTTGTTGATAGTTCATTCTTTTGGTAGAAGATTCAACTGTTTTATTAGAAATTCTTCTTTTTGGCTTAAAAATTCAACAATTTGACTGCATTTTTTTTCTTGAATGGAAAGTTTCTTTTTGGTTTACACTCGACTATTTGGTCGAAAATTAACTTTTTTCTTGAAAATTCACATTCTTAGTTTAAAAATTCAACTGCTACATAGAAAATTCGTATTTTTGGGTTGAAAATTCAATAATTTGGTAGAAAATGTAACTTTTTGGTTGCAAGTTGAACAAGCTTGTTAAAAATTAATTTTTTGGTTAAAGATTGAACTATTTTTGTTAGAAAATTCAGATATTTGGTTGCAAATTAAACTAATTCGTTAAAAAATGTAATTCTTTGGTTGAAGATTCAACTTTTTATAAAAATTTTGTCTTTTTTGCTTGAAAATTCTGAAATTTGACAATTTTTTTTATTTTTAAATGATAAGTTTCTTTTTTATTTAAAATTCGACTATTTAGTTGAAAATTATTTTTTTTTCGACAATTCACATTCTTAGTTTTAAAATTCAACTGTTTTATAAAAAATTTGTATTTTTGGCTTGAAAATTCAACAGTTTAGTAGAAAATTCAACTGTTTGGTTTCAAGTTGAACTAGTTTGTTGATAGTTCATTTTTTTGGTAGAAGATTCAACTGTTTTATTAGAAATTCTTCTTTTTGGCTTACAAATTCAACAATTTGACTGCATTTATATCCTGCAATATATTGTTGTATGTATACCATTAAGCCATTTTCCTTTCAGGGTAGGCGTGACACTACCCGATGCGGGTAGTGTTTCTAGGTGGATAGTTTTCTTGTAGTTATAAATAACTACATGTTTGGGCTCACCACACCCATAATATGCCAACAGCATGCAATATTCTCGAATGGTCACCCATCTAAGTACTAACCGCGCCCAACGCTGCTTAACTTCAGTGATCTGACGAGAAGTGGTTTTTTCAGCGGGGCATGGCCGTTAAAATAAATATTTTTATTCTAGATGTAAGACACCCACGACTAATGTATATAATTATGTATAGATTATCCTGCAATATATTTTTAAATATAAATAAACATTTTTATTCTACTGATTGTTTATTTGTGTAATTGCATTAGGAATTAGGTATTGTTATTATTTAATTGCACTTTTCCCCCACTCTTTGCCTATACTTAAACCCGAAGCCCCCCCCCCCCGAAAAAAAATCCTGGCTACGCCGCTGCTTGAAATACGTTAAAATCCCTTAAAATAATTTGAAATGTTTGCAAATCTTTTGAAATCCCTTCAAATCCCTTTAAGTTTTCAAAATCTCATAAAATGCCCTGACATCCTTCAAACTTCGTGAAAATACTTCGGCATCTCTTGAAATCCTTTAAAATCCCGTGACTTCTCTTACAATATTTCAAAATCTATTAAAATTTCTTAAAATCTCTTAAAATCTTGTTAAATCCCTTGAAAAAATTGATATTCTCTCTGAAATTGTATTAGGTTATTTCTTCAAACTCTCGGAATTTTTTAAAATCATTTGAAAATTGTGAAACCTCTCGCAATCCTTTGAAATGGTTTGAATAACAAAAAAAAAGACTTTTTAGTAGTTTGGAATACCTCAAGATCTGTTGAAATTTGTTGAAACCCTTTCAAATGAAAATAATCGATATATTAATAATTATTATCCATCAATACAAATTTAAATGTTGAAACGATTACTTCGGACAAATAATTTTTTTTAAACAAGAAAAAATTTACCTCAGCTTTTTAATTTACCTCAGTACTGGCAACGCCCTGGTGAAATGCATATAGTATTCTCCTGAAAAATGTAGCTACGAAGAACAAAAAAAGATCAGCTGAGGCCTCGGTGGCGTAATTGGTGAATGCTGCACTCACGTATACAAGTGGTCCCGGTTCAAATCCAGACTGAGGCAGATTTTTTTTCTTCTCCGAAACTTATTTGTCCGAAGTAATCGTTTTAATATAGAAATTTATATTAATGGGAATTTTCAAAAAAATAACGATATGTTATATAAGATATGTTAAATAAGCGCCAAAACAAGTGTTAATTAGTATAAAAAAAAAAAAAAAATTAGGAAGAGGAAACTTAGGTGAGAATTGATTTGGCCCCCCCCCCCCCCTAAAAAGCCTTACGTAATTATTGGATGCTCCCTAATGTTGAATTAAAATTGTTTTTGTTTCAAAAAGAAGAAACTTTAAACTGCTAATTTGAGTTTTAAATCTAATAAACCTTTTCTAAGAAATTTTGCTTTTGCGGCCCTGATTTTGTAAGTACAGCCAGAAAGGCTCCAACTTTCGAGTGCAACGAAACACGCCTGTGTCACTTTGAAGTGAAATAAGAGAGAAAAATAGAAAGGAGAGAGTAAGAGAGAAAGTGAGAGAGAGAGAAAATTCAGAAGGCTTTGTACGAGAATTCAGGTAGAAAAATTTATGCAAATTTTCTCACGTTTCAGCCAATACAAATTCTACAATTACTTTATTAGGGTGATTTAAAGATTAATTTTAAGATTTAAGATTTGAGCCTAAGCTGCCAAAATGCTGAAGCTTCTTTTGTGTTCCAGCTATATTAGAAGAAGTCCTAGGAAGCGTAAGGACTCTGGTCATAAATTTCGTCATGCAGTCTTTGTCACTCTGCACTCTGCAGTTGGCATTCTCAGTAAATCATGAAGTAGTCTATATAATTGTAAACTTCTTAGAATTTTGAAGTGAGGAAAATTTTTAATATTTACGTTTAAAAATTTAAAAACCCCGGAAATAATCCTCTGTTTGTAGAAGCGTTGTAAATTTAGTAAAATAAGTAGGATTAAGATTGCATTAAGATTTCGAATGCAAATATCAGATTTTCACTCATGTTTAGAAATTGTATAGTTTATTGCACTTTTTATCCATGTACTTTTCCATTATGAGAAAAGCGAGGAGAAAAGAGGAAAATAATAGGTTAACATTTGATACAGCATTTTTTTATAGCTAAATTGCTTTTTCAAAATTTCCATCTGTTTCTATAATTTTTTCCAGAAATGTTTTTAATTCAAGTCTTTTTCCAATTCTTTTCCATGACTGTTAAATACAGGGATCGCAATCGAAGTTTTTTTTAAAAGGGGATTTAATTTATTATTAAAAACTTTTGATATAAGAATATTGAATGAAAAATTTTATTAATTGATGTTATGGTTTTTGACCAGCTAAATATAGTAAATAATATTATGTTAATGTTTTTTGTCTACTAGGTCTAAAATCAATATTTTTTGAATATTGATTGGTAATTTTATAAGTTGTAAAAAAAAATAAATTAATTATTGAATTAATTAATTAAATTATTATTGAATGAAAATGTTCTCTAACAGTAGTGCCGTTTCTTTGATAAGTTTTCTACTCATTTTTGGGTTAAAATTTTTTTAACTAGCTTTGAAAAATATGTTGAACATTTCAGCCCTTTCTACTGATAAAAGTTCATCACAAAAAAAAATCAAGAACACGAAAGATTGAAAAATGGACAAAAAACCGAATTCGTCTTTTTGGCTTGATTTAACAATTTGGTAGAAAATTCAACAATTTAGTTGAAAATTCAAATATTTGGTTGAAAATTAAATTTTTTACTTACAAATTTATATTTTCGAGTTAAAAATTCAACCATTTTGTATAAAATTGGTATTTTTTAATTGAAATATCAACAATTATATTTTTCGTTGATCATTCTTTTTTAGTTGAAATTTCAACTTCTTGGTTACAAGTTGAGGACCTTAGTTGAAAATTAATTTTTTTGTTTGAAGATTCCTCATTTTAGTTGAAAATTCATCTCTTTGGTTGAAAATTCATTTTTTTGGGTGGAAAATGATCCTTTTTGTTCAAAGTTCGTCTTTTTGGCTTACAAATTCAACAATTTGGTGAAAAGTTCAACTATTTCTTTGCAAATCTTAATATTGGGTGTAAAATTAACTTTATAGTTGAAAATTCATATTTTCGGGTTGAAATTTTGACTGTTTTGTGAAAAATTCGACATTTTGGCATGAAAATTCAACAATTTGCTTGACTTTTTTCTTTCTTGTCTAAAAAATCTTTCTTGGCTGAAGATTGATCTATTTTATTGAAAATTAATTTTTGTTGTTGTTGAAAATCAACTTGTTTGATGATAATTCAAATTTTTGCTTCGAAAGGTAAACTGTTTCTTGGCTTGAAGATGTAGCAATTATGTAGAAAATTAAGTTAGTATACCATTAAGCCATTTCCCTTTCAGGGTAGGCGTGAAACTACCCGATTCGTGTAGTGTTTCTAGGTGGATAGTTTTTTTGTAGTCATAAATAACTACAAGTGTGGGCTCACCACACCCACGACGGGTCAACAGCACGCAGTATTCTCGAATGGTCACCCATCCAAGTACTAACCGCGCCCAACGCTGCTTAACTTCAGTGATCGGACGAGAACTGGCTTTTTCAGTGTGTTTGTTTGAAAATTCCAATTTTTTGTTGAAAATTAACTTTTTTATTGGAAATTTATATTTCCGGATCGAAAATTCGTTCTTTTTGCTAGCGTTTAACTGTCTGTGATTTCCAATTAAAATTGTTGTTTGTTGAATTAGCAACTATTACATTTTTCGTTAAAAATTTAAATTTTTTGTTTGAAAATTCAACTACTTGGTTAAAAGTTGAACTACTTGATTGAACATTCATTTCTTTATTGAGGAATCAATTTTTACTTAAAATATTAGGAATTTGGAGCGTTTCAATTTGAACTTAATATGAGTTAATTAAATAGTAAGTAAGTATACCATTAAGCCATTTCCCTTTCAGGGTAGGCGTGACACTACCCGATTCGGGTAGTGTTTCTAGGTGGATAGTTTCTTGTAGTAAATAACTACAAGTGTGGGCTCACACACATTATTATATAATAAATATGATTAAAAAGTTTTATATTAGCCTGTTACCTCTATAAAGATGTTTTTGATTACTGACAACAGAATTGATTCATCTTTCGATTTTAGGTTCTCAATTGAATTGTTAGCGTTTTTTTCGCTGTCAATGATGCCCTTTGAATCTAGAAAATTAGCAAATAAATCGTTTAGGAAATATTTGAAATTAGTGTCATCAGAAAGAATCTCTTTCAAAGTGTCCAGTTTTCTAATATCTTGCATTTCTGTTTATGATTCTGAAAGAATGAATCGAAACCTTGTAAAAATAGAATAATAGACAGAATAGGGAAAAATTCTCGAATTTAGGTGTGTTAGGCGATTTTTAAAATTTTTGGGGAAAAAAAGGGGGAAAGACTGTAAATAGTCCCTGTTAATAGTCCTATACAGTGCCGGTTTACCTTGGCAAATGTAGGCGCTTAGGAGCACCAAGCCGTAGGGGTGCCCCGAAGTAGGGCGAAATAAAAAAAACGAATTCCAAAATAACTTGCAGAAACCAATTATTAACCAATTTTGGATCAAAATTTCAAAAATTATTTATTTCTTAAGTTTATTTTACTTATTTAATTTTAAGGTTATTTAAATATAATTTTCCTAAGATTGAGAAAATTCAAAAACATTTTTAAAGATTTCAGATTGCAAATCAAAATTTCAACAGAAAAGTTAATTTTCAACCAAATAGTTGAATTTTTATCCAAAAAGATGAAATCTCAATGAAGAATTTCATGCATAATTGACATTTGAAACAAAAAGATTTAATTTTAAATCAAAAACAGTTGACTTATCCAAAAAAGAGAAATTTGCAACAAAATAGTTGAATCCTTAACCCAAAAAGATTAATTTTCAAGCAGTTGTATTTTCAACCATAAAAAAAAGTTTTTTCCAAAAGGTTCGAATTTTCTACGAGAAAGTTTTAATGTTTTAACCCAAAAATATAAATTTTCCACAGAAAAGGTAATTTTGAACCAAATAGTTGAATTTACTACCAAATAGATTAATTTTCTACCAAAAATACGATTTTCCAACGGAATAGTTACATTTTAAACCAAAAAGATGCATTAAAAAAATTACTTTTCAAATTAAGTAAATAAATAGCAAATGCATTTTAAACTAAAATGATCAGCTTTTAAACAAGACAATGGATTAAAAAAAAGTAAATTATTTGTTAAGCAAGTTGTTGCATTTTTAACCAAAGAAGATAAATTCTTAAAGAAAAATGTAATAGTTGATATTTCAATCCAAAAATATTTCAATTTTATATAAAAAAAAACAATTAAATTCGTCCAAAAAAATACGAATTAAAAAAAAATTGAATGCTTAACAAAAACAGATTAATCTTCAAGAAAATAGTTACATTGACAACCATAGTGATGAATTTTCAAAAAATTTATTATTTGAAATTCAAACTAGAAAATATTTTAAATAAAAAGGAGTGGAATTCATCCATAAAGGACGAATTTGCAACAAAATAGTCGAATCGTCAACCAAAACAGATATATAATATATATTCAACCAAACAGTTACATTTTTAACCAAAAATTATTAAATTTTCTATCAAAAGAGATAAATTTTCAAACATCTTTTAAAATGACACAAATTATTCCTAAAATTTAGACAAATCTTTCAAAATTAAAAAAATTGCCTAAACATCTAGCAGATTTTTTTCAATATTTTTAGGAATGTTTGGAAATTTTCAGAAATCTTTAAGAATTAATTGTTCAAAATGAAATATCATTGAAAATTTTCACAGGAATCTTAAGAAATGTTTTTTATTTTCTTGATACTTTTCAAAAGTCTTACAACATTTTTTTTTAATTTCTTGAAATCTTTTCAAAATTTCTAAATCTACATATATTTTTAAATTATTCTAATTTTTCCTAAAATTGTTTTGAAATTTTTCAAAATAAAAATAATATTTTAAAGTTTCAAGATTCTGTTATGAAAATGTTGGAAATTTTTTGAAGTGTTAAAGTTTTTTGAAATGTAAAATTTTTTTTTAATAAGCTGTGGTCACGTGTACCAAGATTTCGGTAAAAAATAGCTGGAAAAGGGGCTATTTGTACCAAAATTTAGCTACGTAAAGCCGGATTTTTTCGGTACGTGTACATACTCTCTTTTAAATATTCTCTTAAAATTAACTTTTAAAGATAAAAATCATAACAAAATTTTCCGGGAATCTTAAGAAAATTTTTTTATTATCTCGATACCTTTCAAAATCATTAAAAAGTTTCAAAATGTTATTACAGAATATTCGAAAATGTACATTTTATTTGAAATCTTTTCAAAATTTCAATTATTTTTGGAATTTGTACAAAACATCTCAATATTTTTTTTTTAATTTGATTTTTTCCTAAAAAATTTTCAAAATCTTTTAAAATTAAAAAGATTGCCATAAAATCTTCCATATTTCTTTTGTTGACATTTTCAGGAATCATTTGAAATGTTATTTTTAGAGATAAAACAATATTTTGAAAGAGAATTTTTTATTGGCTTGAAACCTTTCCAAATTCTTCAAAAGCTTCTTGTTTTTCGAATTCTTTCAAAATCGACATTTTGTTTGAAAGTTTTTAAACTCTTTTAATGATTCAATTTCTTTTCGAATCTTCTCAAATTTTATATAACTTTTAAATATCTGTAAACAAATATTTTTATATCTCAAAAACTCAAAAAATGTTAAGAACAGAATTATTTTCCTAACATTAAAAAATCATATACAATTAAAATTTTTTCTTTTATTACAAATATTTAGAAACATTGAGAAATAGATTTTATCATGAAATAAAATTACTGATTCGAAACTTTTGATTTACTAAATTGATGGTGCAGAAAATTCGTAATTTTTATTAATAGATAAACAAACGCAACCAATCATGTTTTCGACAACAGTGTAAACAAGATCTCGCGAATACAATTTTATAAGAAAAGGATCACATTTCTGGCAACATGATTGAAGGAAAATTATATAATACAGAAAATTAGCGATAAGGAGAGAAATAGACTTGAAATTGATCACAGACACAAAAAGAGGAAAGTTAAACGACTAGTGAAGGAAAGTAAAAATAAAATCAGAACAGAAGAAGTGAAGAAAATACAAAACGACTTTGAATGAACCATGAAACTATTATTTAAAGAGATGAAGGAAAGTAAAAGTACAGAGTTATTCAGCATGAGAAACAGCAAAGGTGAAATGCTATATGATACAGACGGGATAGTAGACGCTTTGAAAGACTCTTTTAAAGAATCATTAGGAGGTGAAGATATAGGGCAACAGAACTGCAACATAGAACATAATGCATTAGAAAACCCAATTGAAAAAGTCTGTGTCACTGAGGTTAGAGATATAATTAAGAACTTAAAAAAACGTAACCATGCTCATTCTTATCAGAAATATTTTCACAGCGAATTTATGTAAGAAATAAAAGCACACAGATTTGGTTCCTGAATTCCTGAAAAATGAAAAAATTTAGATTGATTAGTGAATGCGATTGCTACAAGAAAGAAAAATCTCGACCTAGATATTTAGGAGATCTGGGACAATCGAGTGATTTTCGTCAGTCATCGATCATCGTCGCACTGATGGATCTGCGATTGGTGTTCAACTGATCACTGACGGGGGTAACTAGAATCCCTAGCGTACGATTGGTCTCGTTGAGTGTGAGAAAATCTCAAAATGCTTCTTCTCGACGGATTGGTGCGAGAAGGAGAAGAGAGATAAAGAGTGCAGGGTTAGATGTTAGAATGAAGGAGAGCGAAAAGGTGCGTTGGGAGAAAGAGGGAGAGAGGGATCTCTCAATGCCTGTCGTCCAGAGATGATTTATCGCAATGACGTTTTTTTCTTCCTCTCCTTTTCTCTGCATCTCTGCCTGATTCTTCTTCGTCTTCCTCATCATCATCATCATCCGCTGCACCTTTCGCTGTAGGCACATGATCGGCGATTTTTGCTGGTATTGGATCCATCCTGCTACGAGGGATTTTCGGTGTGGCACCTCAACAATAAGTCAAATGATCGAGCTACTTTTGCAGGTGCCCTTCTTGCTCATGATCAGCAGATTAAGACCAAAAAATTGTTTGCACTTCGATTCGGATTCCAGATGTGCCTCAGATTTTATTGTTTGGGGTTTTCCCAGAAATTTTGGGCTGGAAATGAGAATCAGCTTGGACCGATTCTTTATCATGTTACCATTTGGAAAAATTTTCTTTTGAGTCAAAAGATAAGACAAATCCTATTTTAAAAAAATTGGTGGAACGCAATTATCGAAAGTCTCGCACTCATTGTTGTTGACTACCTGGTTGGTTGCATACTGGGTGAATATGACTTTAAGAGGCTGTTTTCCATTCCTTCTTTTCAATTTTCTCGAATTTTCTAAATCGTGAGTTCCAAATGAGGAATTTTAATTCTGAACATTTGTTTCTAAAAGAGAAACTTTGAATTGCAAATGATTGTTTAAAAATAAAGGCCAAAATTCAGTTAACTTATCGACAAAATGTTTTTAAAATGACAAACGGATTCTATTCATGACCCTTTGACCATATTTATTGAGGTTATATGTGTGTATCTATTAAAAAAGATTAGGAATTTTCTGAATTTGATTGAAAATGCAACCATTTAATTGAAAATTTGTATTTTTTGACAGGAAATTAATCATCTTGGTTGAAAATTAATCTTCTTGGATTCAGCTATTTAGTTGGATTTTTTTTATGAATTCAGCTGTTTTTGATTTAAAATAAAAAACTTTTTGGATTAAAATAACATCTATTATATTTTCATGTATAGAGTTTCTGAAAATAAAAACAAGAATCCAACGACCAAATTTGGACAATCACCATAAAATGCTCTTATTGTAATTTGAAAAAAAAAAAAAAATGTCCTAACAAACAAAAAATTTCCCTTTTTCTTGGACAACAAATAAAAAAGAGGAAAGAAAAATGAGAAGGCAACCAAGCAAATACCCTTCCTTCTCTTTTTTTATTTCTTCCGTCCTTTTTATTTCTATTATTATCAAAAAACTACACAAAAAATTAATAATATTTAAATATTATGACTGATTTTGTGTTGTGATTTGATAATAATAAAAATAAAAAGGACGTAAGAAATAAAAAAAGAGAAGGAAGGGGATTTGGTTGGTTGCCTTCTCATTTTTCTTTCCTCTTTTTTATTTTTTGTCCAAGAAAAAGGGAAATTTTTTTTTCTTTAGGAAAACTTTTTCTCTTTTTTTCGAATTACAATAGACTATTTGGGAATTGCAATAGGAGCATTTTGTGGTGGTTGTCCAAATTTGGTCGTTGCATTCTTGTTTTCATTTTCAGGAATTATATACATTAACTTCAGTATTGGACGATAAATAGGATTTTGTATTTGACTTTAATCTAATTTAAAATTCTTAAATTGTATTACATTTTTTTTAATTCATCTCTTTTGGTTGAAAATACAGCTACTTGGTGAAAAGTCAAAATACTTTGATAAAACGTCATTTTTTGTTGTTGAAGATTCATCATCTTAGTTGAAAATTTGTCTTTTTTGGTAAAAAATTAATCATCATGATAGAAAATTCATGCATTTGGTCGAAAATTCAATTATTTTTTTGAAAAGCACATTTTTTGTGGAAAATTCATATGTTTGGTTAAAAAATTAACACTTTTTGTGTAGAAACTTTATTTCTTTTGGAAAATATTTAATGTTTTTTGGTTAAATATACAACTAATGAAAATTAATCTTTTTTGGTTGAGGGTTCAACTATTTTGTTGATGGTTTATCTTTTTTAGATGCATTCAACTGTTTTTTATTCAATATAAAAATAATTTTCTATTGAAATATCAACTATTACATTTTTCGTTGAGAATTCATCTGTTTTGTTTAAAAATTCAAACGAATATTTGAAAAATTGCATTTTTTGTTGAAATTTTTATTTGAAATATTTGAAATTTTGAAAAATCTTTTTAACTTCCTCGAGAATCTCAGGAAAATTATATTTATATAACCTTAAAAAAAAAATAATAAACCTGAAATTAAATAATTATTCTAAATTTTGTTTGTATTCAAAAAATATTTAGAAATTTCAAAGTGTTCAAAAAGATTGTAGGGATTTCCGAAGTATTTCATAATATTTCAAGAGTTTTTCGAAGTTTTTTGAAATTATTTGAAGTACTTTTCTGGCGTTTCAGAGATACTGTTTTATGTTGCTATAAAAGTACTTTTCAAGAACAAAAATTCCCCAATACAAAATTTTTTTCAAAATTTTAAGTTTTTATTATTTCATTACTTTTTTTTTTTTTTTTTTAAATCGTGCCAGCATCATTTAATTATAACCTGAGATGAACCGGTGGTTATGAAAATGTTTCAAAATCTTTTGCTGTGGTAGATTATACATCTTCGCATCGGTAGATTATACAGTTCTCATTTTGGAACAAAATTTAAAACGTTTTAAAATCGCGAAAAAATCCGGTTCGACATATTTGACTTTTTCGAAAATGTGTGCATTCAACTCAATTCAAAAAACATATTTCTTGTACATTTTCAAAAAATGATAAATTGAGCAAAAAATGTGTCTTTATTTATTGCATTTTTATTATTGTTTCTTTTATAAATTTTAAATATTTTTCACTAGTAAAAACTGAACATATCAAAAATAGGGTTGTTCCAAAAAAATAATTTCATTTGTTATTTAATTTTAACTTGAAATATAAAAGTAGATAACCATTTTGGCTTAAAAAAACAAAGTTTTGTGAAGTCTCTATTTTTTTATTTCATTCTAAAACCTGTACATTTTTAAATATGAAAAATATTTAAATATGAAAATAATTTAAAAAAAAATCAAAAACGAACAGAAGATATGAACCTTTTTTATTTGTTTATTTCACTTTTTTCGGATGGGAACTCAAAATTTGTTTTCCCTCAGGTCAAACGATACGATTCTCTTGAGTATTTTCATTCCGCCCTAACCCAATCCTAGAATAAAAAAAGATTAGATAAGGAAAGTTTTATTATATATGTAGGTCCTAATGTGAAAAACTGCCAAATTTTAAAATTTGAATTTGAAATTATCCTTATTCGATTTTAATTCCTTCTTGAAGTTTTAAATTGATGTAGGTATCTAGAAACATTAAAAATTGTTAGCAATTTCATTTGTCAACTATTGAATATTACCAGAACAATCGTCATTTGTATCATAAAAGCTCCATAAGTTAAATTTTTCCAAGAAACTCGAATTGAATTACAGTACTTAGTTTCCTTCGACACCAGCACAACAGTGCTAATTGCAGTTTAATTGATTTTCGTAATTGAAATTCAAAATCCACCTCTTTGGCTCAATATTCAAATAAAATTCCTCTATAATTTCCCTAATAGCTTTAATTATTTTAATTGTAGATAAATTATCCTTCAAGCATTGCATAGAATTTAATATTGCAATTATAACTAAGACTGGATCAGAAATTCCATCTAAACTGAACTTTTGAATTTTGAATAAATAAAATAGGTGATAGATGTAATTATTGGCAGATTTCTGTTAGTTTATGTTATGTAATAAACCAATCAAAAATTGGATTTAATAAAAATTGGTTTATTTTGTTGCGCGAATGTTAGGGGTTGAGAATAAGTGTTTGCTTCATAAATAGAATAGATTTTGATATATAATGTCAACGACCCCAAGATTTGTCGAGGGTTAACGAGGAAAAGAAAAAGTTTTCTTGGGGTGGAAGACATTTGGTATGTTTGGCATTTTTCTTGCTATGGGTCCATGGAACGCAACTCCTTTTAGGATAGGTCCGGGTTAATCTTCCCTCAATATCACATCGAATACACCTTGCATTATTTCTCTGAATATTGAATGCCAACATAATACCCTAAAATATACAATGCGTAAAAACTAAATAGTTTTTATTCAAAATTACGATTTTTGGTAGGAAATAATTGAAGGGTCGTCGGGCAAAAGGACGTAAGTGCCTAAACGCGAATTTCACAGGATACACAAAAAAACTCTATAACTAACGCATTCAATTTTAAACAAAAACTATACAAATGTTTTTAAGTATTGTCAGGCTCTATTAAACCGTGAAAAGAGCGCAATGAAGAAAGCCACGATCTCCGAGAAAAAATTGTCTCTAAAAACAAAAACTTTCTGGTCACTTCCCGGTTACCAACATTTTTTAAAGTCATACAAATTTAAAATTTTAAACATTCATATATGACAAAATGTTCAATTTGAATACTAAAATTCAACTACAAAATAAGAGCGTTTAAAACGTTAGATATCTTCTAAATTTAAAGTATTTAAAATTAAAATTAAATCCTTTTTAATTCATCAATTCATCAAACAATTTTATCAGGCATCTTCGAACTTAGGGTTCTTTTTCCTTCTCTAAAAAAGAGCCTAGTTTCTTTCCTTTAAATCTCTTCAGGTTAAAAAAATGTACATATTACTATTTATTTGTTTAATTATTTAAAGGATCTAATGTTCAGAAATACATAAGTGTAAAAGGAAATAATGTTTTTTTGTATTTACTAAATTACTTGAAGTAAAGAAAAAGCCTTTCACCTTCATGACTTCTGATATTAGTTTCAGTAAAAATAATTAAATTGTTAAAATGTATTACAATTAAATTTTTTTTTATTTCAAGCATGAGTGAAGTCTTTAACCTTCTCAGTTTATTATATTGAAAAGTCAGAATGATTTCAAATATTATGAAAGTGATGACTTTCCCGTTTTTTAAACCTTCCAAAACATAATATACAAAAAATTATCTTGTTGATCAGCAGTTGAAACTTTCAACATTAAATTGTTTCAAACTGGAATCATTGAAAATTAATCAATCTTGAATTTAAAGCATATATCGAAACCTAGAAAATGGTTTGAATTAATTTTTAAATCTTTAAAAATTGTATCGTTTGAAAATAATTATATTTTATAGTTAAAAAACCAATTAAAACCAACGTTGGTTAAATAATTAATTTTAATCTAAATGTAAAATACTTGAATAAACGTTTGAAATTGAATAATTTTCAATTAAAAACTTTAAATAATTGAATAAATCCCAATTCAAAGTCTTTGATATTAAATAACCTGAAAATGAAGAATACTCCAAATTGTACGCTTTTCAATTCTTGAGGCTATAACACTAAATAAATTTTCATTTTCAGGCTTACCAATTTCAATAATTTCACTAGTTAGTATTCTAAAACTGAAAATTGATCAATTTTACAACTTAAAAATGGAACATTTTCCAATCTAGAACGTTTTAAATTCAATTTTTTTTAAAATTGAATTATTAAAAAATGGTGCAATATAAAATTTAAAGCCTTTCAAACTAAAAATTCATAGCTTGCAATACTTAAAATAAATTATTTTATTTTTTTTTAATTAAGAGTTTTATATTTATAGCAATGAAAATTGGACACATGCCAAATCTGAATCCCTTGAATTCTGTCAAATCCTTGATTTCTCTGAATTCATTGAAATCCTCTAATATTCTAAATTCCTGGAATATTCTGAATTCATGAAGTTCATGAAATTCTCTAAATTCAATGAAATCTTTGAATTTTCTGAACAACTGAAAATATCTAAATTCCTAGATTTCTCTAAATTCTGGAATATTGTGAATTCCCTATGCGTTCTGAAATCCCCGAAATTGTCTAAATTCTTTGAGATCTTTTAATATCCTGAATTCCTTGAAAATTCGGAATTTTTATAATTCCTTGCATATTTTAAATTCCTTGGATTCTCTGAATGCGTGAAAATCTCTGAATTCCTTAAATCCTCTGATTTCCTTAAATTCTTTGAGTTCCTCAAATTCCCTGAATTCCCTCAATTCCTTGAATTCTCTAAATACCTTAAATTCTCTGAAGTCCTTGAATTCTTTGAATTCCTTGAGTTCTCTGAATTTTCTGAATTCCTTAAATATTCTGAATTTCCGAAATTCCTTGAATTCTCAAAATCCCTTGAATTCCTTGAATATTTTGAATTCTCGAAATTCTTTGAATTTCCTAAATGCTCTGAAATTCTCCGAATTCCCTGTAATCCTTGAATTTCCTGAATTTCTTGAATATTCTCAATTTCTTGTATTCTCTGAATTCGTGAAAATCTCTGAATTCCTTACATTTTCTGAAACCTTCGATTTCACTAAATTCCCCGAAATCCTTAAATATTCTGAATTTATTGAATTCTCTCAATTCTTTGAATTCTCTGAATTCCTTAAATATTGTGAATTCCTGAAACTCATTGAATTCTGCTCTCAAATTCTCTGAATATCCTGTAATCCTTGAATATCCTGAATTCCTTGAATATCCTAAATTCTTTGCATTTTTTGGAGTCCTTTAATATTCTGAATTCCTTGAATAGTCTCAATTCATGAAATTATTTGAATTCTCTAAATCGCCTAAATTCCTTCAAATCATCTAAATTCTCTGAATTCCTTGAATATTCTAAATTCATGGAATTATTTGAATTCTCTAAATCCCCTAAATTCCTTCAAATCTTCTAAATTTTCTGAATTCCCTATTTTCATAGAATGTCTTGAATTCCTTCAATTCTTCTAAATTCTTTGAATTATTTTGAAGTCCACGGAATTCAGGGAGTTCTAAGAATTTAGTAAATTCCACGAATTCAAGAAATTAAGATAATTTAGACAATTTAGATGACTTCAGATATATCTAGGAATTCGGAAGAATTCAGTAGATTTAATTTAAAAAAATTAATTTTAATTAAAATTTAATTTTAGAAACTTAATATTGGTGAGGTTGCTTTACAATTTTCCAAGACCCTATCCACATTAATATGTGAAAAAATATAAACATTTTGCTTGAAAAACAAAATCATGCCTCTCAAATTATTATTATTTAAAATGATCAAACTGTACAATTAGAAAATTTGAAACCTAGAAACCTTTTTTTTATATTTGTAGATTACTAATTGGCAGTACAATGTTTCATGTGTGCTGTAGTGTGTGTATTATTATTATACCATTAAGCCATTTCCCTTTCGGGGTAGGCGTGACTTACTCGGTTGGAAAATAGTAGTGTGTATATGGGTATATAGGTATATAGGTATAAATTAGGTAGGTATATAGGTATGAGGTAGATAGGTATATAAGTGTTAGGTATAGATATTTTAGATTGATCTGGAATTCTCGTGTTATTTATTTAAATGACACGTTTATTCCGCAACACTGCTCCGACCCAGGTTGCTGATCAATCTCTCTAGCGATCACCCCAAGTGAAGAGTCTCACGAAATTGTTATGTATGGTTCTCCACTTGGGCCCATTAGTATCCAAGGCCTTTGTTTCAGGCGCCATTCATTCTACTGTCACTCTGTTTACAAACTATTTGTCGCCACACTTTTCTGTCCTGGCATACTACTCTAGCTTCCTTGACGTCCATGCATTTTTTCATGCAGGCTTTTGTGTTTCTATGGCTTCTTATGTCTCTTCGGATTAATGTCTCATTTACAGATTCTAACCATTCTTTCGGCGGTCTACCTTTGGGCATTCTGCCATTTACTTTACCTTTATACACTTGTTTGGTCAGTCGTTCATCTTTCATGATGACCGAACCATCTTAACTGATTTCTTTCCCATGTGTCAACTAGTGTCTCTCTTGTACCACATTCTTTGAGGATTGTCTCGTTTCGGACTTTGTCCATTAGTGTTTTCCCGCATATTATGCGCAGAGGTTTCATGCCGATCGCGTTAATTTTACTCCTGTCCTTTTCTTGACAGGTCCATGTCTCGCTACCGTATAGGACAGTCGGTACGATTATAGAATTATGTATGGCCATTTTAGCTTTTTTTGATATGTTTTTATTTGTTAGGATGGACCCTGCTCTACCGATAACCTGCTTACCCTTATTTATGCGCCTATCTAACTCCCCATCTATTTTCCCGTCGCTAGTGAATAGACTACCTAGATATACGTACTTCTCAACTTGTTTTAATCTCTCATCATTTAGGACAATGTTGCACATTGTTTTCTCACTCTTTCCCTCAAACACCATGATTTTTGTTTTATTTACGTTAATTTTGAGTCCCAAGCCCTTCATGCTTGTATGAAGTTTATTCAACATTCTTTGCAAGTCCTCGACTGATTCTCCCATAACAATCTTGTCATCTGCGAAAGCTAACCCACGTACCTTAACTGTTTGGAGATATACACCTTCTTCGTCGAAGAGTGCAGTTCTTAGACACTTATCCATGAATATGAGAAATAGCCACGAGGACATAACGCATCCTTGTTTCACGCCTTGCATAATATCGAACCAGTCACTCAGTTTCCCATTTACCCTTACACTCGCTTTACTACCTGTATATATTGTTTTTATTGCTTGCAGGAGCCCTCCATTTACTCCGTACTCTTTAAGGACTTCCCAAAGTTTACTTCTATTTACCTTGTCAAAAGCTTTTTCTAGGTCAGCAAATGCACATAAAACTTTCTTTGCTACTCTTAAGCTTTTTTCTGTGATCTGTCTCAAACGAAATATCTGATATGTACATGATCTTCCTGGCATAAATCCACTTTGGACTTTCCATATCTTTTCTTCTGTAATTTTCATTACCCTACGAATGAGTATTTTTGAGTATATTTTACTTACTGTACTTAGTGAGCTGATACCTCTGTAATTACTGCAGTTGCTTTTATCTCCCTTTCTTTTGTATATTGGTACGATAATTGCTTTTCTCCAATCTTCTGGGACTTCTCCCGTCTCGATACATAAATTTATCAATTCGCACAACCTGTGAGGTATGTACTCGCCACCGTATTTAAGGATTTCAGCGCTAATACTGTCTACACCAGCAGCCTTACCGTTTTTCAAGTTCTTTATTATGTCTTTGACCTCAGTGACACAGACTTTTTTCAATTGGGTTTTCTAATGTATTATGTTCTATGTCGCAGTTTTGTTGTCCTATATCTTTACCTCCTAATAGTTCTTTAAAAGAGTCTTTCAAAGCGTCTACTATCCGGTCTATATCATATTGCATTTCACCTTTGCTGTTTCTCATGCTGGTAAACTCTGTACTTTTACTTTCCTTCAACTGTTTATATAATAGTTTCATTATTCCTTCAAAGTAGTTTTGTATTTTGTTCTCTTCTTCTGTTCTGATTTTCTCTTTACTCTCTTTCACTAGTCGTTTGACTTTCCTATTTTTGTGTCTGTAATCATTCTTGAGCCTTTTTCTCCCCTCATCGCTAAGACCTGTCATGTTCAGCGTTTTGTAATATTGCTAGTTATTAATAATCTATATCAAACATTTAAATAATAATATTTTTCTATAATTTTCTTTCCTTTTTCCCATGAAAAAGAAAAAATTGAAGGTAAGACAAAAAATCCTGGGGGGGGGGGGGGATCGCCGGTTTTCGATAAAATGCCATACATGGATCTTGACAAACTGAGTAATAGGGAAATGTAGTAAAGGTTGAGACGTGTTTTGTTTTTGGCCCATAACTTTTTTCCATGATATTATTTTTGCGCTTTCATTACACCGTTTTGAAGGTTTACCAAATAGCTTACTTTTTGTGCACCAAACATATATAATTAGGATGCAAAAAAATTTTTACAGCCGATTTTCTGAATATCTTCCAATCTGTCAAAAACATTTTTGTACTGTAGCTGTAGGTTGGGGCACCTCTTAAAACATGAAAAATAATTGTAAAAAAAATCATTTTTTTCTATAATTCGCGAAAAAGTGCCAGTTTTTCCACCTGTTTTTGGTGTAAAAAGTTACCGATTTTTGCTCGATGACGTGGCGCATGCGCAGTGCCGACCTTTCCGGGCAACAGTGACAAAAGTGGACAGATGCAGTGGAAAAAGTAAATGGACAGTGATAAAAGTGAGGCACAGTGGAAAAAGTAAATGTTATTTCGGGTGGGTTCGTGCTGCCTCGGGTGGACTCGTGCATCGTGCGCAGCCAACTTCATTCTATTTTCCGACTGTCGTCCCTAACCTAAAAGCAATTTCCTGAAAAGTCTCGAGTTGTGTATTTTGTATGTACTTTTGTCACTTGGCAAAAGCAAAAAAACACCGTCAGTTTCTCCGAAAATACTGTGCTTGGTTTTTTTCACGAAAAATCGGAAGTTTTGAAGCCCTCAACTTTATGGGCCAACTATTCAATTGTGAGAACCAGCTTATTATTACTGCCATATTATTGCCATGGTTTTGATAATTGCCATTGTCATTGTTGCGTCAATCGACAAAAAATCGCCTTCTTTTTACACAAAAAACAGGTAAACAAAAACTAGCACTTTTTAACAAATTATAGAAAAAGTATCGTGTCCCACACATTGAAAAAGCGACGATTTAAAACTCGTGTGATAGACACCCTCGCTCCGCTCGGGTAGCTAACTTCACACTCTTTTTAAATCTCTCGCTTTTTCAACTTGTAGCACAATATACTATTAAAACACCCTCTAAACCTTTTAGTAAATATTTATTTGTTGGATTGGGTTTTTACATAAAAGTGAAAACTTCTTCAATGGCTTTAGCCAAACACACGAAATCAGTAATCTTCCGTTGACTTTTTCGCTTGAAACGAGACATGATGAAATTTCGAGTATGAAAGAACATAAAAATGAACGCATGTTCATTTTTTGTTACAAAAAATCATTGTAAGTGTCAAAAAACGTGTCCCAATCTATACGGTACACTGTTAGAAAAATCTCTACTAAATTTAGTATACATGTAATGGAAGCAAGAATGCATAACATGAAATTAAATTTAGTATACCAGCGTACAGTAAATTTGGTATATTCATACTGAATTTAATATATACGTATATGAAATTTAGTATACGCGTGTACTAAATTCAGTATAAATATAATGAACTCACTGTACGCTGGTATACTAAATTTGATTTCATGTTGTGCATTTTTGCTTCCATTACATGTATACTAAATTTAGTAGAAATTTTTCTAACAGTGTACAGGTGTACCAAACTATACATTTAACCGAGCATTTAACGGCATTTTTGCATTGCTGGTGGAAAAAAATTATCTCTACCATATGCAAAATCCTCTTCAGACATAACAATTAATTTAATTGATAACACATTGAACTCATTTACCTTGCAATTTCGATGGAACATATTCAGTTAATGGGGGTTGAATAATGTCAACATGACCATTTTTCTACTCCTTGTAAACACACTGTTTACTGTCAGTGAATCACTGTCACAACCTATACAGTGTTCCAACCTATGCAACACCTACCAATTTCCATATTTAATTATTTACAAATGATGCGACTTATTCCTCTTAACGATAATTCTAAAATCTGAATTCGTTAAGCACATCAGACATGGATGATAATTCGTCAGATATTAGAAAACTAGGCATATTTTGACGATTAAGGAATTTTTTCAGCCTTTCGCATCCTCTGATTTCGTTTCCCATCACTTTAACGAATATCTCGCGAGAAAGTGGGCGGGTATAAAATCGCAAGATCAGGATAGGGCCTGATCCCGTGAAAATGAAATACGAGGCCCCTCACTATACCTACAGTACATGTGCATACCATACATATAAAGGCTAAATGCGATTCAAAGAGGAAGGCGCGAAATTCAGTCGTGCGGCTTATCGATGCGAGGGAGGAATACCCATAGGCGGAGAAAAAATATTTTTGAATTATTCATTCTTTCAAAAAAATTCACCTCCTTTGCATACAAAACTTTTTTAAATCCACTGTATTTATTATTTAAATAACCCTTTTTTAGGGTGGTCGCATGTCAGGAAAAATCTGGAACCCAGGGAAAATCAGGGATTTTGACAAAAAATAAGTTTTTAAAGACAGCAGTCACCATAGTCACTTTCCAAAATGAAAAAATCACTTCAGTCACTTTTCTTGAAATAAATTAATCTATGGGTTTAACACTATTGAATTCAGGTCTACACCTATTTCTGAATTTTCTTACATTCATTTGAAATATTTTAGGGCATTTAAAAATGTTCCAAGAAATGTTTAATAGATGTGAATAAATTGAAGGGATTTCAAAGGATTTTGAAGATTTTAGGGTATTTTGAAAAAATCCCGGGAATTTTCAAGAGCTTTACAAACTTTCAAGGGATATCGAAAGCTTTCAGAGTATTCGAAATATTTTAGGGTATTTTACCAGATTTAAATGAATCGTTGATAGATTTTTATGATTCGAAGGGTTTTTAAAGGACTTTAAACATTTTAGAATATTTTTAAAAAATCACAGGAATTGTCAAGACTCTTGACAATACCGATTTCGAAATATTTTAGTATATTTTAAAAGGTTCGAAGGAATTTTTAATATATTTAAATAATTTGAAGATATTTTAAAAGATTTTCAATATTTTAGGGTATTTTTAAAACTTCTAAAATTTTGAAGAGCTTTAAAATGTTTCAAAGGATTTCAAAATTTTTTGATTGATTTTTAATAATTTAGGGCATTTAAAAAAAATCAAAGAAATTTTAAATATATTTCAATGATTGAAAGGGTGTAAGACTCTAAGGAATTTATGAAAGCTTTAAAAATTTGGAAAGGACTTCGAAATATTTAAAATATTTTAAGGTAATTTAAAAGATTATAAGGGATTTTTAATACATTTCAACAATTAAAAGTATTTCAAAAGATTTGATAGATTTTAGGTTATTTTTTAAAATTCCAAGGAATTTGAATATCTTCAAAAAGTGCCAAGAGATTTCAAAGTAATTGAAATATTTGAGGATATTTTAAAGATTCTAAGAAATGATGATATTCCAATAATATGAAGAGAATCCAGTAGATTTTAAATATTTGAGAGTATTTTTAAAACTTCTAAGTAATTTTAAAGAGCTTCAAAAATGTTTAAGGGATTTAAGAATATTTTCAAAGGATTTTTAATATTTTAGTTATTTTAAAAGATTCCAAGGCTTCAAAAGAGTCAAGATATTTACAAATTTTCAAGGAATTTTGAAGCATTCGAATGATTTAAAGGAATTTAAAAAAACAGCACACGGTTCTAAAGAATTTCCTAGAATTTCAGAACATATGGTAGGACCTATAAGGTTTTAAGACATAACAAAAGATTCCAATTGATTTTATCAGATTTCCGAGGATTTAAATTATTCTATGGTGTTTTAAAAGCTTTTAAGATATTTTGATAAATTTTAGAGGATTTCAGGAAATATCAAATTTCACGTGCTTTAATAATATTTTAATGGACTTCGAAGAATTTATTTACAGGAAGTGAGGATTTTCAAAATTTTCAATCATTTAAATTTCAAAAATTGTTTTCAAAGATCTGAAGAGATTTTCAAATACTTTTTGCAATTCATTTGAATTCATTTTGAATTCACCCTGAATTTTCAATAATTTATCCTGAATTCTTTAAATTCTTTGGAAATCTCTTGAAATTTAAAGAAAAATTTGAACTATTTTCACCCGGGTAAAAAAATTTTTGTATGGGATTGATCTAGGAAAACATCTGTGAAATCGTATGGGAGTGATCTCTCAGATAGTATAGTAAAAGTATGGCATTTGAGACGATCCCATACTTCATGTATGTTTGAATGAAGTATAGTGGATGTATAGCTCAAATATAGCTAAAGTATAACAATGTATAGTTGAAGTATAGGGGAACTATTTTGAAAGTATATCTGAGAAGTAATAGCTGCAGTATAACTGAAATATAGATAAAGTATAGCTAATGTTCAGTCAAAGTATGGCTGAAGTATATATTTTAAGTATAGCTCAAGTATGTAGATTATGTCTAAAGGATAGGAAAAGTATGGCTATAGTAGGTATAGCCGTATCATTGCTGATGGGAGATAATCAGTTATCTGAAATACATGAAAATAGAGATCCAGAAGCATGATTTTCACAAGGTCAAAGAATATTGTTTTTAAATTCTAAAATAAGTGAAATGCAAATAAGTAAAATGTTAATTGTGACATGAATTATTTAACTTTATGAAATTTAACACTAAACTTTTCACCTAAGTAACAATTTTATCAAACCTTTTTATGCTACCAATATTATATTTAGGAATCAAAGATTCTGGATCTCTTACCAATATATATATATGACATAAGAGTCATATAAGTAGTCCATTGTATATCCATTGCATATTGTATATCCTCACGAATAATATTCAAAACATATTTGCCTCACGAAATCACTTGAATCGCGAACTTTTTACATTTTTGGACGAGCTGTCATTTATGATTCATTATGTTTTATCACGTTGCTAGGGTATCTTGAAGAACAAATGAGTGCAATTCTATGTCCGATACTTTTGCCATACTTAAGTATAAATGAAGTATAATCTGTACTTCAGCTATACTTAAGTATATATGAAGTATATCCCATACTTCAGCTATACTTCAGCTATACTTTAGCTATACATTAACCATACTTCAGCTTTACTTTATATATACTTTATCTATACTATTTCAATATACTTGAAGTATATGGGATCGTGTCATTTACCATACATTTTATATACTTTGGAAAGTCAATGATTGATCACTCCCATACTTCTGATTTTTACTCGGGCAGCTATGTTTTAGTGTTTTCGTTGTAAATTATTGGAATTTTTTACTAACAAAAAAATTAGATTTCAAAGAATATGTACAATTTTTCAACAAAGATGTTAAACAAAAATGGTAAAATTTCAAAAGAGATTTACAATTTGAAACCATGGCTTCGTACGTCATGTTAGAGTTTTTTTTAAATTATTGGCATTTTTAATGAAAAATAATTAAATTTCAAAGAATATTCATAATTCTTTGATAATTTTAGTTTATGTTGGTGTGTTTCACTTGAATTTTTTTCAAAAACTAAAACCATTAGATTTAAATCCAATCATTTTTTTTAAATAATACAATTTATAAGCTTGAACAATTTCTATAATTGTACGATTTGTCGGAAATATAAATCCTTATTTAAAAATCATTAGATTTCAAAGAAGATTAATGATTTTTGAACAATTTTAGGCCACGTTGATGTTTTACACCAGAAGTCGGTATTTTTAGTAAAAAATCATTAGATTTCAAAAACGATAAAAATTTTTGTCAATTTTAGGTTAAGGATTAAGAAAGCGCTTTACTGTATATGTTTCAATGAAGATTTACAATTTTGGTACAATTTAAGGTTATGTTAACGTTTTTCAAAGGAAATTGGTTATTTTAAACCAAAATCCATAATTTCGATGACGATTTACAATATTCTGAACAATTTTCATTTATGTTGTGTTAGTGTTTTTCGTTGGAAATTATTGGTATTTTCACTATAAAATTATTAGATTTCAAAAAAGATTTACAATTTGTAACAATTGTTTGTTACGTTATTTTAGAGATTTTCTTTTGAAATTATTGGTACTTTTATTAAAAAATAATTAGATTTCAAAGAATATTCATAACTTTTTTACAATTTTAGGTTATGTTAGCGTTTCACACCAAAAATTGGCATTTTAAAACGTAAATAATTATAATTTGAACAAGATTTTCAACTGTTGGGAATTCAATTTTCTTCAATTTCAACACTTAAATTTTCATTTGTTGAAAATTAAAGACAGCAAATAAAAATGAAAGAAAATTGAATGTTTAACAGTTGAAAATGACAGAAAACTAAAAATGGATTTTCAACTCTGGAAAATTCAATTTTCTTCCATTTTCAACTGCTGAAAACTCAAGAAAAAAGGTAAATTTTGTATAATTTTGATGTTTATTTAACAAATAAACATTTCAATCCATAAAAAATTTGAATAAAGTCGATTTTTTCGAAAATGTTTCGACATTAGGTTTAAAAGAAGATTTACAATCTTAAACAATTTCTTGTTAAATTATGTTAGTGTTTTGGTCTAAATTTGCTATTACTATTTAAAATAATTTTCTTTCAATCCTTATATATTATTTCAAATAATATATACTATAAAATATAAAATTTTTCTATTATTATTATTATTATTATTATACCATTAGGCCATTTCCCTTTCGGGGTAGGCGTGACTTGCTCGGTTCGAAAATAATAGTGTGTATATGGGTATATAGGTATAAAATAGGTAGGTATATAGGTATAAGGTAGATAGGTATATATGTAGGTGTTAGGTATAGATATTTTAGATTGATCTGGAATTCTCGTGTTATTTATTCAAATGACATGTTCATCCCGCAACACTGCTCCGACCCAGGTTGCTGATCAATCTCTCTAGCGATCACCCCAGGTGAAGAGCCTCACAAAATTGTTATGTGTGGTTCCCCACTTGGGCCCATTTAGTATCCAAGGTCTTTTTTTCAGGCGTCATTCACTCAATTGTCACTCTGTTTACAAACTATTTGTCGCCACACTTTTCTGTCCTGGCATACTAATCTAGCTTCCTTCACGTCCATGCATTTTTTAATGAAATTTTATATTTTAATAAAAAAATTTGGGGGTAAAAAAAAATGGCTCGCTTAGCACACGTGTTTGTTTTCTAGTATAATATAAAATCGAGTGTCTACGCCATTGTAATTAATTGAATTTCCATGGCAGAAAGTAGCATAGATACAATTTATAGAAGTACGCCCATGGGAGCGGCGAAGGGTGTTGGTCGCTTCGTTTGAGATAGTCCACGTCCATTTGCAATATCTAATCTCATTGAGCCCGGCGCCTAGAGCCGCTCGCCAAATAGAGAAATTCTAGCCGCGACTACTCGTACGGAAAACAATAGATTGCGGCAGAGTCAATTTCGTACATTCTGCGCAGCCTTTGTGTCGATGCCACTATCACGACGGGTGATATGTACGTGATCAAATTAAGCTCGAAAATTAACTCCAAAGGAATTTTCATTTCACTTTGTATTTCACGAAATTCTTGAAAAATTATTGCAAGAAATTTGTGAAAAATTATATCAAAATAATCTGAATATTTTCTGTAAATCTGAGGTATTACATTGCACTTAATAGTATATTACATCACAAGGAGTGTTAGACATGTCTTTACGGGGAGATCAATGTTTGTGGGACGAGTTTTCCAAGTCGTCCTTGCGAACATTCAGCTCAATGTGAGGGCCAATACTGATTTTGAATAAAATATCGTACATCACTGCCCCGAGTGATGTACGATATTTGATTCAAAATCAGTATTTTATGAGACTGTAGGCCGTCTGAAAAGTGAGTCGTGATGTTTATAATATCTTTGGTCGTGAAAACATACGACTGACGTGGCAGTCATCTGTTTGGCTGTGATTGGTAATCTCGTGTGGCGCGAAATTTGAAAATGGTTCAGTCCGAGCTAGAATATTATAGTAACAGTACGAGTAGACAATATATTGTGCGTTATTCAGTGGGAATTTGCGGAACTACTTCTAAGTCACCGTGGCGGCGTTCGGAACTAATTCCGAGCCGCCAGCTGACACCATGCGGTAAGGGACTATTTAACGCTCACTTTTCAGTGGGCGTTATAGGCTTTTAAAATGATGGTTTCGGCTGAACAACTTTTAATTTTTGCTATATTTTTGGGAAATATTCTCAAGATTATGTTAAAATTATGCAGTGGTGTAGTCCTAAAAGAAAAAGTTGCCTGGCGGAACCAGTTTGAGGGGAGGGGGGCTAAAAATAATATTGAGAACAAGGGGAGGGTATTGAGTGGAAATAACGTTACGAACTTAGATAACATTTAGAATTTAAACCCCATAAGAAAATACAACTATATTTTTTAGTAAAAGTTCATTTTTTTATTAAAAAGGCTACTATTATATTTTTGGTTCGGAACTCATCTCGTTTGATTCAAAATGCTATTATTTGGTTGAAAATTTAATTAATATGTTGAAAATGCAACTATATTGTTAAAAAGTCACCTTTTTGTCAATAATTCAACTATATTGTTAAAAATTCATTTTTTAGTTGAAGCTTTATCTCTTTCGTTGATGAAAATTCGTTTCATGTTTGGTTGAAGATAAATGTTTAAGCTGACAATTAAACTATTCAATTTCTAATTAAAAACTTATCGTTTCCAGTTAAAAATTTAACTATTTGGTTATAAATTAATTTTTTCGTTGAAAATTCAACTTTTTGGTTGAAAATTAATTTATTTTGTTGAAAATTCATTTTTATTGGTTAAAATTTAATCTTTTTGGTTGAAAATTTATCCTTTTTGATTGAAAGTGCAATCTTTTGGTTGAAATATCAGCTGTTACATGCTTCGTGAAGAGCTTATCTTTTTGGGTAGAAAATTTCATTATTTGACTCAAAGTTGAACTACTTTGTAAAAAAATAATTTTTTACATTCTCATCAAAATGAGAAAGTATTGGTTTTATGTGAAAAATGACTTTCGCGGATTCCATCAAATGTCGACGTTTTGAGGCCCCCTGAGTCAGAAAAAATGGTTTTTACGTCGGTGTCTGTCTGTCTGTCTGTCGTTGTCGTTGTCGTTGTCGTTGTCGTTGTCGTTGTCGTCGTCGTCGTCGTCTGTATATCGGATAACTTTTGAAAGACTAATCGGATTGGATTGTGCTTTGGCAGACGGTTTCAGGGGGCAAAAAGAGAAATCGAGTTCGTTAACCAGCTATTTTGGATGAAAATTCAAAAAGTTAGAGCATTTTCAAAATTTTTTAGACCATTCTTTGCCAAATTTGAAAATTATATGTGAGGCCGCTTATAGTACTCGAAAATTCAATCAATTTATCCTTACGACTTTTTTTGATAAAAAGAAAATTGTCCGAGTTGCAGCATTTTCAAAATCCCCCAAAAAAAACGAAAAGTAACATTTTCGGCCAAACAACGCACGATACGAAAAAAAGTCAAGATAGGAAAAGTGTTTCTTTTCGCACGTCCTACAAGATTATCATAACGACTTTTTGAATCTTCTTGAAAAATCGAAATTTCATATTTTTATTGCACAAGAAATAATGAAAAATAAAAAAAATCAATTATACGGTCAAACTATGCAAGATACGGCAAATCATGAGTGGACTAAAATTGGGCATTCAAAAAAGATCTACAAATTTCTCATGGGTCACTTTTTGATAGGATGTATACTTTTTGTTTTATTCGTAAAAAATAACATTAACAGTGAAAAAATCGGCCCGATAACCGGGCACATTCTCGTCAAAACTTTGCTTATTTACTTTATTTTTCATCTCGGGTGTGTTTTTTCACAATATTTCATTGTTTTTATGTTCTCAATACTATTTCTAACGATTGAAACAATAAAATATAATAATAATTCAAACAATTTATTCTGACTGAAAATCTGACTTTTATTTCAGAATACGTTTTGATCTTTGTTTACTAAAATAATTTCTGTGAAAAAATTCGACTATTACATTCATATTTCAAGAACTATGTTCCAAAT
>CAKNYM010052634.1:97131-113631 GCA_932195095.1 Andricus curvator | reverse complement strand
GGGGTGGGGAAGTAAGGGAAAATGAGGAGAGTGGAAGTAGAGAAGTGCTGGCAAACGAAGTGATGGGAAAATGGGGGATAAATAAGGAGATGGAGAGAAGTGTTGGGAAATGAGGAGAAATTAAATATGGGAAATGTGGGTTGGAAATAGTAGAGGAAGGGGAGTGTTGGCTGGGGAAGTGAGGAGAGGGTGAAGTAAGGAGAGGGTGAAGTAGATGAGGAAGAAGTTAAAAAAGAGAGGGGTATCGTAGATTGAACTGGAGAGAGGGGAAGTAGGGTAGGAGAGGGGATGCATTGGAACTTATGGGGAATAGGGAGAGTAGAGGAGGGAAAATATGGAAGAAGAGGGTTTGAACGACTGAAGTAACTTGGCGCCTGCTTTGACTACTTTTTTAATAATAAAATTTATCCAATCATCTTGAATGTCATTTGATACTACATGATATGATACCTCCTAATAATTTGTATCATCTTTCAAATTTCTATAATTTTGATTCAAAATTGTAGTTGTGAATGCGAAATTCTGGAATAGTTAAATTTTGAGGCCTTGAAACTAAAATTGTTTAGCTTCAAAAGTTTAAATTCGCAAGTATTTGTTTTGAAAATTCTTCCTTTTTAAATGCTCAATCACGAACTTTACTAATTTTTTAATGTTCAGTTTGTTATCTTAGTTTAGTTAACCAGCTAAAAATAATTAAAAATGTACAGTCCTTAACATTTTTTTTTAGAATTATTTCATTTTGACGGGCATTAAATTTGAACTTGATTAGTTTTTGAGGTTACCAATTTTTTAATTTCAGTATGTAAAAACAAGCATTCGGTAAGTTTTGTGCGAATACAATCGTCTTCGACAATTTATGACTCTATTACCAATCACAACAATGTAGTCCTTGAAATTAAAAAAAATTAAAATCCCTTCAAATCTTGTAAACTCTATCAAAATTCCTTATATCTGCTGATATTCCTTTTGATATCCGTAAAATTCTATGAATTCTGATGATATTTCCGGGACTCCTGGAAAATTTATTGAAATACCTTGAGAGCTTTTCAAATCCCTTAAAATCATTGAAATCCTTGGTAAAGTTCCTCAATCCATTAAAATCCGTTAAAAATCCCTGGAAATCTTTTAAAATATCCCAAAACCTCATAGGCTCTACAAAATCCTCTTGAATCTTCCGAAATTCTAGGGAATTCTTCAAAACTGCATACAATTCTTTTCAATTCCTTAATATCATAAAAGTCTTCGGAAATTCCTTAAAATTTTTTTAATCTCTTAAAAATTCCTTGCAATCTTTGGAAAGACCCTAAAATATTATAAATCATTTGAAATCTTTCGAAATACATTTTTTTAAGGCTCTTGAAAATTCCTTAGAATCATTTAAAATAACCTTAAATTTTCTAACTCCTTAGAAATTCCTTCACGTTCCGGAAATCTATTTGCCAATTTTTGAAAAACTTTTCAAATCATTTAAATGCCACAACTTTTGTGAATAAATTCTTTGGAATCCATTTAAATATTATAAAATCCGCTGAAGTCCCTTGAAATTATTAAAAGTACCCTAAAACCTTTTAAATCCTAAGAAATCTTTCAAAATCCTTATGAAGTTTGAAAATTTCTTTGCAATCATATACATTTTGCTTAAATGTAGTAAAAGTCGTTGAAATCTTTGAAATAATATTAAAGCCTTTAATTAATTCTTGTAAAATTCTTTGGACTGCCTTAAAATCTTCAAAATCTTTAAAAATTTCTTAAAACATTTAAAAGCCTAAAAATACCCTAAAATGATTAAAATGCTTGAAAATTATGAATTCCCTCGAAAGCTGTTAAAATAATTCGCAATCCTTTAAATCCCTTGGTCTGCAAGACTCTTGCCGGGTAAAAAATATTGGTGTCCATGGAAATAATAAAATTACAAAATTAAGACTTTTTTCAAACATATATTACTAACTAGAATTAATCACTTCTCAAATCATTTAACTCATTTTTAACATTTTTTAAACTCTTAATATTCAAAAATTGGATATTATGTGTTTTTAAATAGTTTATGTTTTTAATATTACATTTATATTATATTATTAATATTATATTTCGAAAGATTTTAAGAGAATGTGAGAGGTTTCAACGAATTTCTAGAGAACTTGAGGGAATAAATTAACTTTTATTTCAAAAGATTTCTATGTGTTTGAAAAATTGCAAGGGATATGGGAAAGGAAAATAGAAAAATTTCCAGGGATTTCAAAGATTTTAGGTTATTTTAAAAGATTTCACAGAATTTCAAGACACAACAGTCCGTAAAATTTAAAAACGCTTAATGTTTAGTGATTTGTTTTTATGGATCCTTTATGTTTTTAATATTAGAAATTTAAAATCCACCAGCATTTATTTAAAGGGGTTTTAAAATATATTTAATGAATAATTTTAATTTAATTTGTATACAAGGAATTTCAAATGATTTCTACTTATTTTTATGGATTTTTAACATTTCATTGGATTTTATCAAATTTCCAAAGAACTTTAGAGCATAAATTAAATTTTTTCAAGGAATTGCTACGGATTGCAACAGTTTTATGGGACATGAAGAAAGTCGACAAATTTCAGAGAATTTTAAAGATTTTAGGTTATTTTAAAAGATTCCAAAGATTTTCAAGAGATTTCGTTTTTCAAACAATTTGTAGAACTCCTAATATTTCAAAATTTTTTATTATTGATTTTCAAATAGTTTGTTTTTTATATATAAGTTCGGAAAAAGTCTGATAAGTTTGTTTGATAAATTGATGAAGGAAAAATTATTTAATTTTAATTTTATAAAGTACTTTAAATGTAGAAAAATTCTAATGCTTTGAATTTGTAGTTAAGTAATGAATATTTAAATTTAACATTTTTTCAGGGATAAAAGTTGCTAGTATAAAATAATATTAAATATGTAAAATTATCTATACAGCAATTAATTTAATTAGTCATAGCTTTCTACGTGTATACAATTTTCTAACGCCACCCCTCCTTCCAGGTCACTTCTCTGGATCCGCGCTTGAACATAGAATTTGAATAAAAATTTAATTTAAAGAAATAATTTATTTTTATTTTTTAACGCAAAGTTTACTATTCATAAACAGTAAAGTAACGAATTTATGAAAAATGCTATCAAAAAAGTAAAGTTCTTCCACGTAAACTATTTCTATAGCGCTTCACGCCCTTCGTTCATACTTTTTTTTTATTTTGTCGAGGATCTTGTAAAGTCTTGGTTGAAAAGTTCCTGCTTTATTTACTAGTCCAGAGACTTTCAGAGCTATGGAGGTTTTCCCTGGAATTTTCGCGTGTCACGAGCAGCTTCTAGCAGTAGAGCTATACATATATGTATTATGTAAGGTGACTTTGCTTCTGCGTCCAGTGAATTTTCCTCAAGACTTTTTTTCGTCATTTGGGTAATTGTCGAATTGAAGGCAAACTTGAAGACCCAGTAATATAACATTAACGTACTGATTTTTTTTCAATTTAATAAATACTTATTATCATCCTCCATAAAATGGTCAGTTCTTTTTGTTTTTGTTTCTGTTCCTATTTACTTAAATTTAATATAAGAACACCCCAAGCGTCATTACCGTACGGCGTCCCAACTTCACTTTGCACAAGGATAAACTGATCTTCTCCTTTCTTTTTAGACAGTAACCTGAAAAACGCTTAACGTATCAATTTTATAAACTTTAGATGAACATAAATATAATTTATGCACATTTTTTTAGTCAAATAAATAATATTGTAAAAACCTTAAAGTCTGTCCGTTGATTTTTGTCATTTCAGACATCATTACTGTACGTCTTTTTTTCTAGTAAAATATTGTTGTTACAGTTGAGTAATAAATACAGAAATATTGAGCGTATCGTTTAATACAAGATTCTATAAAACTGAGCTTAAAATATTAACTCTTTTTCTTGTGAATCTGATATCAAATCTGAAAAGTGCATTTTAACCACAAAAGCGTCATTCCCGTACGTGCGTTAAAAGCCAGTTTTTGAGTGAAAAAAAAGATAAAAACCATTCCGTTACTTGCTCAGCGGTGTTTTCTTTCATAAGTAGGTGACTTTTTATGATTAAAATCTATTATTTTTTCATAAATATTGAAAAAGGCTAAACTTTAACATTTTTCTCGCATCATTGATCATCATCGAAGATCAGGTGGGCTGGTTTGTTTACTGTTTCCTAACCTGAATTTATAAATATACAGATCTCAAGAAGTGAGCTAAATAAGTCAATTAGAAAGGAAGGGATATGTTGGAAATTATATTACAGCACAGGTAGGTAGATTTGTTATTACAGCTAAAAGGTGCTGATATTCTAATACAAAATTTTTAGAAAATAAGTAATTTAATGTAGTTTTCCTTACACCTGTTGAATTTTCATGAGTTCATATTTTCAATTTTGATCAAAATGCAAGCATAATTTATACGCCTGTTGGGTAGCTACGACAGCGCCACCAATTTAGAACTATTGGGAAGAAATTTGAATTCAATATTAACGAAAAATCTTACAGTAAACAATTGATTTTAAACCGAAGATAACCATTTTTGATTAAAATAAATTGATATTCACTGCTTTTTTTCATAAAGATTGCCCAAGTAGCTTCGAGATACCCAATAGTTCGCGTGTCAGATGGCGCTGTTGTCAAAGTCACAGAGATGTCCTACAGGTCCTTTTGGACTTAACATTTTTAGATATGATAAGATTAATTTCTGTTATGAAGTATTTATTATTATACCATTAAGCCATTTCCCTTTCGGGGTAGGCGTGACCTAATAATAATGTGATTGACACTGTAGGTGCTACAATTTATCTACAAATAACAATTACCCATATAAGACTATTATTTTTATTCTTTTAAGATTTAAATGAAATCTACCTTTTTACATGAACTATTTTATGCGCCAAAATCAGATTAGAGACAAATATATGAGTATTTTGTGATGAAGAGTATCAGCAGAGTGAGAGAAGCCTGGAACGAACGTTCTTGGATACTAATGGGCCCATTAGTAATGGGCCTTCGTGGAGAGCTCTACTTAGTGGATGTGATTGGAGTAAAGAGATTGGATCTTACGATGGGATTATCAGTCAGTTTGCGCATTTTTGTGTGATCTATGGCATATGATGACTGTGAGAAGCTCTTCCCCTGGGGTGATTCCTAGAGAGATTGATCAGTGACCTGTGTCGAATCGATGTTACGGAATGAACGTTGGAGAAACTCTAATTCTAGTTAATTCTGGAATCCAGTCCCATATAGAATTGCGATTCTAATAATTATAAGAATTAATTGGATTTCTTCTATGAATTCCTTGATCCCCAATAGTATAATGAGGCTAGAACCGAGTAAGTTACCGCGCTTACATCGATAGGTATATGACTTAATCGTATAGTAATAATAAAAATGAAAAATATAAATAAAAAAAAAGGGAGAAAAAGGAAAAAGTCAACCAAAACAAGCTCTCACTCTTTTCTTATTTTTTTATTTTTGTGTTCGGATTTTGGTGCAGTGTAGCCTATGAATACTAGGGTCGTACAAAAAAATGATTTTTTTTAAATATTTTAAAGTCTCATCCCCTCATTTTCTGCCATTTGGTGAAAAAAAAATCCGAATTTGTTGAGATTTAAAAAAATGTTTAAAGGTAGGGCACACGACTTAATTTTAAAACGAATCGTAAAAGCTTCACTGAGGTGATGTAAAACTATGATATGGACAACGCGAAGGTTAAAAATTACATTTAATACATAATTTCACATTCAGATTCGCCAAAATTCACCCCTTAAGACGCTATAATGTAAATTTTACTTGTTTTTTGGAATTCTATGAAATTGAAATAAAAATGTCAAGCGTAAATTATATAACAATTTCTACTATACACGTATGGAAAATAATACCCTTAAAATGAATATTTTCCCCCTTTTCAGAAATGTCATAAATTTCCAAGAAATTGTACAAGATCCAAAAAATTTCCACTAGTTTTTCTTTAGTTTTTTTAGCTTGATACCATAGTTTTACTCAATTTATAGGTATTACTTTTTTCTTGTTTAAACTCGCGGCTAATGCGACTTCGTTTAGAAATTTTAAATAAAAAAGTAATAAATGTACCTGTGCCAAATTGCTAATTTAAAATGAAAAATTGCTAAATAATTATAATATCAACAACATTTAAAAAAAATTTAGTATTCACAGATATCACTTATATTGAGTTAAAAAATATAAAAATTGAGAGTAGAGTTTAATATTTTAGAGTTAATGATTTCAAAAATTATTTCAAATTCTGTCCGACAATTTGTTGCCTGGTCATGCTGGAACAGGGACCGTACATAAATAACGTAAACTTTTTTTCTAAAATTTTGAACAACACACCCCCCTTTGCTAGGGTTTCTATTTTACGTAATTTTCACCGACTAAAATTTTTCCGTAAATTTAGTTAGGGGTTATCTAAAAATTACGGAAGTCGATTTGGGGGAGAGGGATTTAGTAACATTTTACTGTTTCTTATGGATTAACAAAGTAGTTGAACTATCAACCAAGAAAGATAATTTCTCAACAAACAATTAAATAGTTGATAATTTAACATTTTTAAACAAAAAGGATTAACTTTCTACCAAGAGAGATGAATTTTCAAATGAAAAAGACGTACATATTTTCAATAAAAGTTGAATTTTCAACCAAAAAAGGTTTTTCAGTCAATAAAGAAAAAAATTATTAAAAAATTTTGAATTTTTCAAGGCAAAAAGACGAGCTTTCTCTACAAAGCAGTTAAAGTTTCAACTACACGAATTTTTTACAACAAAAAAAACGAATTCTCAACAAAATACATCATCTTTGAACAAAATAGTTGAATGTTCAACCAAGATGATTAATTTTCTACTGAAAAAGATAAACTTTGAACAAAATTCATAAATTTTTAACCGAATATGTGAATTTTCAATCAAGAAGATTAGTTCTCTAACAAAAAAGACAACTTTTCAACAAATTACATAAATTTCCAACCAAATAGTTGAATTTTTAAGGTACACGTAGCCAAGGCCAATTTTTAAACTAAAAAAGAACAATTTTTAACCAAAAATGCAATAGTTAAATTTTTATTGCAAAAAATTAATTTTCAACCATATAAAATGAATTTAATATAAAACAGATGAATTTTCCACAAATAAGTGAATTTCTAACAAACAGTTAAATCGTTAAACTAAAAATACAAATTTTTAACCAGAAATTCAATAGCTGATAGTTAATATTTGCACTAAAAATATTTTTATTCTAAATCAAAAACAGTTTAATTTTGAACCACACAGTTGCATTTTTAACAACAAAAAAATTGATTTTCTACAACAACAAAATTATATTGAACTAATGCATAAATGATCAACCAAACAGTTACATTTATAACCAAGAAAATTAATTTTCTGCCAAAAAAGACAAAATTTCAACAAATTACATAAATTTTCAAATAAATGGTTGAATTTTTGAACTAAAAAATATTAATTTAAAAAAAAGCATTTTCAACAAACCAGTTTAATCTTCAACTAAAACAGATTAGTTTTGAACCAAACCGTTGTGTTTCCAACCAAACAGTTGAATTTTGAACGAAAAGTATGATGGACTTTCTGCAAAAAAGGGATTTTCAACTAAATAGCTGAATTTTCACCTAAAAAAAAAATAGATTTTCTATAAAAAATGGAACAGTTAAATTTTCAACAAAAAAACAACAAATTTTCAACAAAATAGTTCAATTTGCGACCAAAGAAATTAATTTTCAACCAAAACAATAATAATGTTTAACAAAGTAGTTGATCTTTCAACTAAATATTTGAATTTCCTACCAAATTGTTAAACTTTTATATCTTAGTGATTCACACACGTGAAAATATTTTATGTAAAAAATGATTTTTACTCCGTAACCCCCCTGCCCTCCATGTAAGACAGCATAGAAAAATCGCTGATACCCCTCACTCAAAATAATTCACGTAATTTATGCACGGTCATTTACTATTTTAGAATAAGACTTGAAAATAATTAATTAATTTTCAAACTATTCATAATGCTGACTAAAATTATTTATTTTATACTTACGAAGATTTTAGTATAGTTAAAATTCGATTTATTAATGATGATTCCAAATAACAGTAAATAACCACTTGTTTTGTGTAATTTTTGTTATAAAATGTTCGGTAACGCTCTATGCTAATTTATCATACTATAAAATGAGAGAATATTTTTATAAGCTGAAGTTAAAATCAAATAAATCGTGAAAATAGTAATTTTTCCCATATTTTAAAATATTTTCCCTTGAATTATCCTTAATTAAAAATAAATATTTTGGGCGGTTCGAAAATTTGTTTCGCTCTCGAAAATTACATTGCCTAAAATGGTCAACTTTTTGGCAGTCACTCTGAATAAGTTTTATTTTGTCTACAATGTATATAATATTTTTTATTAGGAAATCAATTTCGGCCTCTTAAATATAATAAAAAATCTTTTCAATGCCTGGCCTACATTTCGACAAATATTGCACAAAAAAAAAAGATTTTTAATGGACAAAAATTTGTTGCATAATTCGTTTATAGCTTTTTCGTGGATGATGCTAAAGAGTTTACCCCCTATAAATTAAAAATGGTTAATTCTTTACATTATGTGAGCTTATTTTAGAAAGTTATAAAATAAAATCGACAACGGGGAAAAAAATGGAAAGCCAGATGCAGATTTATAACTTATATAATTATATTTTATTAGATAAATATTAGGTACAGAGACAAAAATGGCAACGGTGGTAAATAATTTATAATGGAAAAATTTCAATCTAAATATTATATAAATATATGTATGTATAGTGTAGTTAGTTGACTAAGTAATAAAGATTATTGAAAGATTTGCTTTCCGTGAACATTATTCAAAAACCAAATTTTTAAGTATTTGTGCCCAGTTGGCAAGAAAACGTAACCTTTACGTTGCTGCAACGTTACAGTTAGTTGAAAACTTTCTAAGAAAGTTGTATTAAAATTCTGGAAATTTTTTGACGTATGTGAAAACCCGTCTTTTTTGAAAAACAGAAACTAAAAGTCTTATAAAGTTTAGGTTATATTCATGATGTAAACTGAGAAGCCAATTATTTGCAATGCAAATGTTGTTTTCTTGTCTACTAGATAATATCGTAATCATAAAATAACATTTTCACATGATTAAAAATATTACATATTAACAATAGATTGAAGTTTAATTGCTATCGATTATGTACAGAAGAACTTACATTTTTTATAATATTATTAGTCTGTATAATGTAATACAATAAATGACTGGATCCATTCTTACTCGAGTTACAAAAATATTCATAGAAACATTGGATTTAAACAATAAAATATTTGTCAAGACTTAATGTAATTTCTTGTTCTTTCTCTTTTCCTGAATGAAAGAGTATATATATTTTTATTTTTTTTATCTAGTGGGCTCCCAAATTTTAATTTATTTAACATTTAGATTTGACTGTTTATGGTTACGTCTTTAAAACCTCTTTACTTTTTTTTTATAGATATTTTGTATTCTTTAGAAAATACAATAATTTAAATATGGAATTCTCGCCAGAACAGAGTCAGTTACTTTCATCGTCTTCAGAAAAGTCAGACTCATCGTCTTCCCGATAATAAATGTCTGTTGAAATAAATATTCTGGCGAACAATAGCAATAGTTGTATATCCAGAACGTAGAGGAAAATAAGACAAATTTTAAAAAATGATTGACAAGAATGTCCTCCAACAGAAGGACCAGTTTCTGACACAATCATATAGACCATTTTTGAGGATGAAATTATTAACAGTCTATTTTGTTACTAAAAAAAAATGCAAATTTGCGAAAACTGCACAAAGGTTACTATTGGTTAGAAAGCGAGTGGAGGCTAAAGAGAAACCAGCCAAACTGAGTAAATGACCAGGACTTTATAGAAGCTTCTACGAGTTTCATACCTGTGTGTTCCTACTTGAATTTTGGCCAACCAATCATAATGCTAGAATTTAGGACCCAAAAGGTTATTCCGGGTTATTCATTGAGCCCTGAAGCTCTTTTGTTCAAATTATATTAAATGAGAGAGTTTTCTAAGAGAATTTCATGAACCTTGGATACTAAATGGGCCCAAGTGGGGAACCACACATAACAATTTTGTGAGACTCTTCACTTGGGGTGATCGCTAGAAAGATTGATCAGCAACCTGGGTCGGAGCAGTGTTGCGGAACGAACGTGTCATTTAAATAAATAACACGGGAATTCCAGATCAATCTAAAATATCTATACCTAACACCTATATACCTATCTACCTTATACCTATATACCCACCTGCACACTACTATTTTCTAACCAAGCAAGTCACGCCTACCCCAAAAGGGAAATGGCTTAATGGTATAATAATAAAAATAATAATTGATTCTTGAAAAGTTCAAATAATTCGAGGAGTTAATAACTCCTGCAATCTGGTGCACACTCTCCTGCAATCGTATGCAATTCCATTCAATCTTTTGCAATCCCATCTATTTATAGGAAATTCAGTATAGCTCTATAATGATTTTTCTATAATAAATTTCTTATTATTTTTTCGCGATTTTGGAAAATTCATTATAGAAAATCATTATAAGAAAATCAGTATAAGAATAAAGAATGTTGAAATATTGGAAGAGTTTATGCCAAAAATATGTAGATAAAAGACAAAGGAGTGATTTATTTATTTAATTGATCGCCGATAAGGATTGATTCTGAAGTTTTCCGAGTTTATCCACGATAGACGGGCTGTCAAATCACAATTATATTTATTAATCAAATTAAGTTAATGATATAATGGAAGCATAGTTTTGAAATATTTTTTTCTACTTATCTAACAATTTCTTCTCAATATTAGTAAGAAGATTATTTGATTAGGTTTTGCAAAAGCTATTAACGTAATATGCTGAAGTAATAAGATACGCTTTTCAGCTTGCATTTATTTTTTGTTGTTGCAATATTTGCAAAAAACTCAAAAATTTATTGAAATCTAGCCAAAATATTCCTTTCTAGGAATTTTTTCATAAGGAAAAATGTTTTTTTTTCAACCTTCACTACTTTTACTCCAAGATAATTTTTTGTATAGAAAATTCACATTTTTCTTCATTTACTTGTGGTTTGGTTGTTATTATTTTCATATGCGATAAGAATAAAAATAGTATTATAAGAATAAATATAAATAAAATAATATAAAAATATAATACAAACAAAATACATTTTCTATTATCATTACAATATTCATATTTTGAAATAAGAGTAATAAGTGATGTTTTTTAACAAAACATTTCGCAAGGATTTTTTCCATATGAAAAAATGTAAAAAAAATGAATATTCAGCTTGATTTAAGGAAATTTAATAGTCAATTGCAATAATAAAAAATGTAAAAAAATTCCGGCAGCAGGAATCGAGCCCGGACTTTCCTATTATACAATTTCGTAGCACTACCGCCTAATCTAAGGAGCCCTCCATAAACTACGTTTAGTTTGGTAAAAATTCTACTATTTCGTTGAAAAATTAATTATTTGGTTGAAAATGTAACTATGTACTTGGTTAAAAATTAATTTTTTTGGTTGAATACTCATCTTTTTCGTTGAAAATTTAACTATTCAATTTTTTGAAAATTAATCTTCTCGGTTCAAAAATCATTTTTTAGGCTGCACTATTTTGTTGAAAAATCATTTTGTTAAAGATTCTTAATTTCATTTGGAAATTCATCCCTTTTGTTGAAAATGTGAATGTTATGTTAATTTTTTTTTTATTATTAAGAAGTAATTTTTCAAACTGAAAATATAACTATTCCATGTTTTGATCAAAAATAATTTTTTAAATTTAAAATTGATCTTTCCTATATAAAAATTTAACGATTTTACTGAAAATTCCTTTTTGAAAATTCGTATTTTTTGGTTGAAATTTATTCTTTATACTTTTTGGTTGAAAATTCAACTGCTTGGTTAAAAATTAATCTGTTTTGGTTAAAGATTTGCCTATTCAGTTCAAAATTCGTATTTTTTTCAATAATTAATTACTTGGTATAAAGTTTAACTACCTTTTAAAAAAATGCAACATTCGAAAATTAGTTAAAAATTGATCTGTTTTGTAGAGAATTTGTCTGTTTGGCTTGAAAATTCAACAGTTTTTCAGAAAATTAAACCATTTGGTTGAAAATTAAAGTATTTGGTTGAAAATTACCTTTTTTTTTGAAAATGTATATTTTTTGTTGTAAATTTAATTATTTGGTTAATACATAATTCGTCTTTTTTGTTTTAATTCAACAGTTTGATTTTTTTTATTACATTTTTAATACAGAAAATTCTGACTTCCATTTTTTATTCAAAAATAAACTTTTTTAGTTGAAAATTCAACTATTTGGTTTAAAATTAATCTTTCTTGACTGAACATTCATCTATATGTTTGAGGATTAAACTATTTTGTTGAAAATTGAAAAACTTTGTTAAAGATTCAACTTTTCGGATCGAAAATTCATCTGTCTTGTAAAAAATTAATTTTTATCTTTTTGGCTGGAAAATTCAACTGTTTTTGGTTGATTTTTTTCTCTTTCGTTTAAAAATTTCGACCATTTAGTTGCACCTTGTAGGTTGGAAATTTAACTATTTTGATACAGTCATCTTTTTTTGGGTGACAATTCAACTGGTTTATTAAAATTTCATCCCCTTGTATTGAAAATTCATTTTTTATGGAAGAAAAATCATCTTTCTTGGTTGAAAATTTAACTACTTTTTAAAAATTTGCTACACTTGATTCGTCATTTTAGTTGAAAATTGATCTGTTTTTTTAGAAAATACGTCTGTTTGGCTAGAAAATTCAATGATTTGGTTGAAAATTCTTTTTTTTTAATTATTTTTTTTTTACTGAAAATTTTGACGGTTTCGTTCTTCGTTAACAAAAATCTTTTTCAGTTTAAAATTCACCTTTTCGTTTAAAATTCACCTTTCTTGATTGGAAATTCATCTATTCGGTTGAGGATTCAACTATTTTGTTAAAAATTCGTCTTTTGGTTAAAAGTTCATGATTTATTGTAGAAAAGTCATCTTTCTCGGTTGAAAATGAACTTTCTTGTTGTGGATTCAACTTTTTGGGTTGAAATTTCAACTGTTTTGTAAAAAATTCGTCTTTTTGGTTTGAAAATTCAACTGTTTTTGGTTGACTTTTAATCTTTATCGTTTAAAAATTTCGACTATTTGGTTGAAAATGGTCTTTTTTAGGATGAAAGTTCAACTATTTCGTTAAAGTCATTTTTCTTAGTCGAAAATGCAACTGTTTTGTTAAAATTTTGTCCTTTTGTAACTGTTTGGTTAAACATTAATTATGCTGTTGTTGACAATTCATCTATTTGGTAGAAAATCTTTTTTGGTCCAGCATTCTACTATTTTGTTAAAAATTCAATATATTTCGACTTCAAATCTTAGGAATTGAAAGTTTTTTATACTCACCAGAGTGCGTGATCTGTTGGGGTCCAAGTTCTGCGAAAATTCGAATTTAATATATGAAAAAAAGCTTTTTTTACACAAATTATTAATAAAAGCTTATAGTTCATTCGTAAAATAGAGTCAAAGTATCAGTTATTTAGTTTGAAAGGAAAAAATTTAATATTTTAAGTACGGTCAGTTTTTCTTGCATAGTTCTGAATGTCAGAAACATAACATTATTGTTTACTGAAAGAACATTTCAAAGTACATGTTTTCGAAAGTTTTATATTTTTTTATAACGAGAACAAAAAACAACCATATTTTGAAATTAAAAAAACAACTGTTTTGGAGAAAAATCGCCTTTTTTGTTGGTTGAATTCGACTGCTTTTTATTAAAATTTTATCGGTTGAAGTTTCTTCTCTTTGGTTGAACATTTGTCTTTTATTTGTTTTTGTTTTATTTTTGATTGAAAACTAATCTTTTCATTTGAGAAATTACATGATTTATTGAAAGTCCGTCCTTTTTAGTTGAATTCAACGGCTTTTAATTAAAAATATTTTTTGGTTGAAATATCAACTATTACATTTTACGTTGTTTGTTGAAGATTCATCTCTTTGGTTTAGTATAAACTATTTTGAAGAAAATCAGTTTTTTTTTCGTTAAAAATTGATTAACTGAAAATTTAACTTGTCCGCTTTTGGTTAAATATTTTCCTCTTTTAGTTTAAAAATTAACCATTTGGATGAAAATTCTTCTCTTTTGATTGAAAATTAATTTTGATGCTTAACAACTAATCTTTTTGCTTGAAAAATCATTTTTCGGTTGAAAATTTAACTAATTTATAAAAATTTGTTTCTCTTTTCTTGAAAATTGATCTTTTTAGTTGAAAATTCAACTATGTGTTTGAAAATTGTGTTTGAATACGTAAAAAAATTGTAGAAATTTGTCTTTTTTCATTACTTTAGTTGAAAATTCATCTCTATCGCTGAAAATGCAACCATTCTATTGAAAATTTCGCTTTTGTTTTTGGTTGAAAATTGATTGTTTTAACAGAAAATATAACTATTCTATTTTTGTTTGAAAATGTTTTCTTTTTTAGTTGAAAATTCACTTTTTTGTTGCGAATTTAACTATATTGTTGGAAATTCAATTTTTTTACCTAAAAATTTCACTATTCCATTTTTGGTTAAAAATTCTTTTTTTATTTGAAAATTTATCAATTTTGTTGAAAATTCATTTTCTTTTAGTAGAAAATTTACATTTTTTAGTTAGAACTTCAAATATTTAGTTGGAAATTTTTGTATTTTGTTGGAAATTTGTCTTTCTAGTAGAAACTTAATCCTTCTTGTATGCATTTTATTGAAAATTCATATCACTTTTGATTGAAAATTAATCTTGATGCTTAACAATTATTTTTACATTCTCATTCTAATGAGAAGGTATTGGTTTTATGTAAAATTTGACATAGTCGGTTTTCATCAAATCTCCACGTTTTGAGACCTCCTGAGTCAGAAAAAACGATTTTTACGAAGGTGTCTGTCTGTCTGTAGTCTGTCTGTCTGTCTGTCTGTAGCCACGATAACTTTCGAAAAAATGATCAGATTTGATTGAGCTTTGGCACACTTTTTTATGGCCGAAAAATAGAGAACGAGTTCGTTAACCAGCTATTTTGGATGAAAATCCAAAAAGTGAGCACATTTTGAAAATTTTTGAGACCACTTTTTTTGAAGATTTGAAAATTCTATGTACGGTTATTAGTAGTACGCGAAATGACGAACAAAATATTCTTATGACTTTTCGTGATAAAAAAAAAATTACTGGAGTTATAGCATTTTCAAAATTCCAAAAAACAAACGAAAATGAACATTTTAAGCCGAAAAACGCACGATATGAAAAAAAGTCAAGAGGAGAAAAACGTTGATTCCTGAACACCCTATAATATTTTCATAACAACTTTTTGAATTTTTTGAAAAATAAAAAATTCAAATTTTGATCGCACAAAAAATTAATGAAAAATCAAAAAAGCCATTTTGCTGTAAAACTATGCAAGATACCAGAAAAGGTCATCTCACCAAAATTGTGCACCTAAAAAAGATCTACAAATTTCTTATCATTCACTTGTTGATATGACGCGTAGTTTTTGTTTTATTCGTAAAAAACAGCATTGAAAATAGAAAAATCAAATTTTCAGACGAATATTACCAGCTACGAAAAACTGACCGAAACAAAATTTGTTTATCCAAGGAAGAGGTACAAATTTATTCAGACTCATTTTTCGATAGGATGCGTGGTTTTTGTTTTATTCGTGAAAATAACATTGACAGTAAAAAAAATCAAATTTTTGAAAAAGCAATGCAAGGTACGAAAACATATAAATGAACAAAAATTGTGCATTCAAAAAATACTTACAAACCCGAAATAAATTTTTGTGGTAAGAATATATTCAAAATGAAAAAATTAACTTTTTTAAAATAAAATTTGTCGCCTGAATTATATCATTACTTTTCATTTAAAATCAAATACAAATTTAGTAATTTGTATATGAAGAACATATAACACGAAGCACAAAGTACGCGCTCAGTGTATTTACCAAATCGCACGCCGTAAGTGCGCTCAAACTTTTTTGTTTCTATCATACGGTTCAAATGATTTTCAAATCAAATATCGAGCGCGAAGCGCGAGTGTCTGGATGAGAATGTGTTCCTTAAGGTCGATAGAACCTTGAGTAAATAAAGTTCCTTTTCAGTCTAAAATAAAAACAAATTTAACAATCACTTAATATGTAGAGGTTTTGATAATTTTATAATATTTGCAAACAAACTTTTTCTTTTCATCGAAGTCGAACACGAAGTTCAAAAATCTAGAGGAGCCGAGCGTAAAGCGCGATGTAAATACGCCCGAGCGCGTAGCGCGAGGTGAATAAATAATCGAGCGCGAAGCGCGAGATAAATATATGATCGAGCGCGAAGCGCGAGATCCAACAGTCGCGCGCCCTAGGCGCGCTCAAACTTGCGAGCGAAGCGAGCCGCGCGCGC
>CAKNYM010052634.1:77479-97031 GCA_932195095.1 Andricus curvator | reverse complement strand
CGCCATGAGAATGTGCCCGCGAAGCGGGCAGATTTTTTTTTTTTGAACAATCATTTTTCGGATGAAAATTTAACTAATTTATAAAAATTTGTTTTTCTTTTCTTGAAAATTGATCTTTTTACGAGTCTTTTTAGTTGAAAATTCAACTATGTGTTTGAAAATTGTCTTTTTTTTGAAAATTATTCTTCTTGTTTATAAATTCATTTATTTTGGTTGAAAATTCATTTCTTTGGTTAAAAATTTAACTGCTTTGTTAAAAATATATTTTTTCCGTTAACAATGAATTTTTTAGTTGCAAATTCGACTTTTTCGTAGAAAATTAATGTTCTTGTTTGAAAATTCATCTTTTTGGTTCAAAATTCATTATTTTTGGTTGAAAATTTAAGTATTTTGTTCAAACCTTCTTTTTTTTGGTTTAAAATTATTTTTCCAGTTGCAAATTCATTTCTTTCGACAAAAAGTGAACTCTTTTATTGAAAATTTGTTGTTTTTTGTTGTTAAAAAATTATTTTTTGAACTTAAAAATTAAGTATTTCAACTATTCGATTTTTCGTTGAAAATTCAACTTTTTGGTTCAAAGTTATACTACTTTGTTAAAAAGTAATTTTTTTGGTTGAAGATTCATCACTTTAGTTGAAAATTCATCTCTGTGACTGAAAATTGAACTATTCTATTGAAAATTTCGCTTTTTTTTGTTTGAAAATTAATTGCTCTAACAGAAAATTTAACTATTCCATTTTTGGTTGAAAATTTTTTCTTTTTTAGTTGGAAAGTCAATTTTTTTACATGAAAATTTCAGTATTCCATTTTTGGTTGAAATTTTTTTTTTTTTTTAGTTGAACATTTAACAATTTTGTTGATAATTCGTTTTCTTTTAGTAGAAAATTGATATTTTTTAGTTAGAACTTCAAATATTTAGTTGGAAATTTATATATTTTGTTGGAAATTTGTCTTTCTAGTAGAAACTTAATCCTTATTATTTGAAAACTCATCTTTTTGGTTGAAAATTAAACTATTTCATTTTTGGTTAAAAATTTATCTTCATTAGTTGAAAGTTCTACTATTTGATAAAAAATAGAGAATGTTTTCACAACATGTACTTTGAACTTTTTTCAGTAGACAATAATGTTATGTTTGTAAAATTCAGAACTACGCAAAGAAAGGTGACCACTAATTAAAATATTAAATTTATTCTCTTCAAACTGAATGACTTATTCGTTTACTTTTTTTTACAAATAAGTTATAAACTTTTATTTATAATTTGTATGAGAAAAGCTATTTTTCATTTATTAAATTTAAATTTTCGCAGAACTCGGAGCCGAACAGATCGCGCACTCTGGTGAGTGGTAAACTCCCCCATTATTCCCCTATTTTCATGAAAAATCGTCCTATTCTTCTGGTTTTGAGAGAATTTTGGGCTACGTTAATTTCACCTGGAGGGAGGGGGATAACTAAAGTCGTCAACAAGGGGGGGGGGGGGAAAAATGCACGAAATTGGTAACGTAGTCTTTTTTTAAAAGCTGTTTTTCTCGAGAATGGCTGCGAAGCGCATCTTATTACTTTAGCACATTACAACTTGGGTAATTGCCTATTAATTGGAGGAGTAGGAATCAAAAATCAAATAAAAAAAAATAAAAAAATGAATCCATTTTTTTTTTGTTTTGAAAAAAAATGATATTTAGGGGTGGCACAAGCCTCATGAAGTATAACATGTATTTCCCATAAGAAAAAAAGACGTTTTTGTAAATCTTATTCAGAATCCTCAACATTATCTCAATCGAGTTGAAACTCAACATTTCTCTTCACAATTAACCATAGAATACGAATAAAATATCACTTTTCAAATATCGCCCCCATACGTCTGTTTTATAGGGTCCCAAAGAAACCCCATAAGTGAAAAAATGGGTTTTGCGAGTTTTTGGCGCTAATTATGACTGTTTTGCGGTTTTCTTAATGCGAATTGTTTCTAATACATAAAATATGACTTGATACTGAAAATTAGATATTTTAATGAATTTTTAAAACAATTTATTATTGTTTTTAGCAATTTTCTCATAGAATGTAGTTAGAAAGACGCGGTTTTTTCACAAAATTTCCATTTTTTGTCCAATTTTTAATTAGAGGGAAGTGATAGTTCATCAATGTTAACAAAAGTGATTGTTTAAACAATTTATTATAATTAATAAGAATATTATATTTGAATAATGCTGAAAAGATGCGGTTTTTTTTAAATTTCTGGTTTTTTGTCCACTTTTCATTCGGAGTGAAGTAATAATGAATTGAAGTTAACAAAATAATTGTTTAAACAATTTATTATACTTATTAATAATATCATAATTGAATAATGCTAGAAAGATGCGTTTTTTTTTAAATTTCTGGCTTTTTGTTTAATTTTCATTTGGAGTGAAGTAATAATGAATTCGCGTTAACAAAATAATTGTTTAAACAATTTATTATCATTGTTAATAATATTCTCTTTGCTTAATCGGTAGAATGTTGCGGTTTTTTCTGAAATTTTCAACTGTTTGTTTATGTTTTATTAGGCGTGACTTGATAATTAATGAGATTTAGCAAAAATAATTGTTTAAACAAATTATTATTGTTTATGACTATCTTCATCTATATCGATTGCGCCTGATAGTTGCGGTTTTTGGCAATTTTTACCTTTCTGTCCTTTTTTCACTTAGTGAGGTAGTAATTATTTAAAGTTAACAGAAAAGTTGTTTAAACAATTTAATATTGTTTATAACTATCTTTTCTCAGATAAGTGCTAGAAAGTGGCGGTTTTTTCTAAAATCTTCCACTTTGCATCGCCTTTTTATTTATGAACAAGTAATAAGTCAACCACAACAAAAATTATTTTTCGAAAGGTATTGTTGTTTTAAGTGAATTATTTTTGCTCTTTTCCAAATGCTTAAAAAAATTAAATGAAAGAAAAAAAACTATTTTACACAAGAGGCATAAACAAAGAATAGAATACTTCGGAATAGGTGGAAGGACTAGCTCTTTAAATGACTTGTAAAAGTTTTTTTTTTTATTACAACAAGAAGTTTATTGCAAAGCGTAAAAGAAAAACTTGGAATTGCAAATCTCTAATGTTTATATATTAATTGTTAGTAATTAAGCAGGCGAAGCAAGGTGAAAGATTTTAGAAAAAACCGCCACTTTCTAGCACTTATCTAAGAAAAGATAGTTATCAACAATATTAAATTGTTTAAACAACTTTTCTGTTAACTTTAATTAATTATTACTTCACTAAGTGAAAAAAGGACAGAAAGGTAAAAATTGCCGTAAAACCGCAACTATCAGGCGCAATCGATATAGATGAGGATAGTCATAAACAATAATAATTTGTTTAAACAATTATTTTTGCTAAATCTAATTAATTATCAAGTCACGCCTAGTAAAAAATAAACAAACAGTTGAAAACTTCTGAAAAAACGGCAACATTCTACCGATTAAGCAAAGAGAATATTATCAACAATGATAATAAATTGTTTAAACAATTATTTTGTTAACTTGAATTGATTATTACTTCACTCCAAATGAAAATTAAACAAAAAGCCAGAAATTTAAAAAAAAAACCGCATCTTTCTAGCATTATTCAATTATTATATTATTAATAAGTATAATAAATTGTTCAAACAATTATTTTGTTAACTTGAATTTATTATTACTTCACTACAGATGAAACTTGGACAAAAAGCCAGAAATTTAAAAAAAATCCGCATCTTTCTAGCATTATTCAAATATAATATTATTAATAATAATGATAAATTGTTTAAACAATCAATATTGTTAACATTGATGAACTATTACTTTCTTCTAATTGAAAATAGGATAACAAATGGAAAATTTGTGAAAAAACCGCGTCTTTCTAACTCCATTCTATGAGAAAATTGCTAAAAACAATAATAAATTGTTTTAAAAATTCATGAAAATATCTAATTTCCAGTATAAAGTAATATTTTATGTACTAGAAACAATTCGCATTAAAAAAACCGCAAAAAAATCATAATTAGCGCCAAAAACTCGCAAAACCCATTTTTTCACTTATGGGGTTTCTTTGGGACCCTATAAAACAGACTTATGGTGTTGGTTTTTGAAAAGTGATATTTTATTCGTATTTTATGGCTAATTGTGAAGAGAAATGTTGAGTTTCAACTCGAGAAAGATAATATTGAGGATTCTGAATAAGATTTACAAAAACGTCTTTTTTTCTTATGGGAAATACATGCTAAACTTCATGGGGATTGCGCCACCCCTAAATATCATTTTTTTTCAAAACAAAAAAAAATGGATTTATTTTTGGGTGGATTCGAACAAATTTGTGGGTGTCCCGATGAAAAATCAAACAAAAAATTTTCCAATGCATTTTTGGACCACCCTACTATAGGTTACCCTTGCTAGCCTATATGAATTAAAAAAAAAGTTTTTCAAGGTTCGCCCTACGCCAATGTTTGGTCCAACGTTGGTCAAGGCAGATCGAAGGGGGTGTTACGCAAGTAACTAAGCTCACGGAAGGGAGATGAGAAGGAAGTGGGGGTGAAGAAGGGGTGCGTGAAAGCAAGGGAAAGCTGGAGTAGAGAATTCGAAAGCGAGCGACAGCCCGAGACCGAGAGTTGAAGAGAGCGCCTAACTAGAAAGGGGCGCGAGAAAGCTCGGGAGAAATTTCTCTCTCTCCCTCTCTCACCGGCGAGGGACTCTTCGCACAGACACTGATGTGTGGCCTGTGTGGGTGAAATTCTCCACCCTACATGTACACCTGATTTTTCGACCAACCACTTGTCTGTGTTTACTCACACGCCCAAACATATGTGAGGGTGGCGTGCTCGGGGAAAGCATCCAAGAGAGAGAGAGAGAGAGAGAGAGCGTCAATGGGAACCTCAAAGAGAGAGAGGGAGAGAGAGAGAGAAAGTCTCAAAAGCGAGGGAAAAATTCTTCATCAGTGAGAGAGAGAGCGAGAGAAGGAGATTTAGGGAAATTGTGGAATATTCTTAAAACCGAGAGTACATCGAATGAAGAAATAGCATACAAATTAAATTTAAATTCTCTCCTTAAAGTTCTCAAAGTAACTCAAGAAAACAAAAATAATAAAATTTGAAGGAGCTAGAGGAAGATACTTACCTTAATTCTTTTGGGATCATATCGCGCTTGATTATATATTTATCTCGCGCTTTGCGCTCGATACTGTATTTACCTCGCGCTACGCGCTCGGTCTTTGTATTTCCCCCACATTTGTGCACAGACCTTTTAAAATTAAAGGCCAAAGTATCGACAACTGTAATTTGGTGATTGCGAATTCTCTTTCGTTAAAGCTCCTTCGGCTTTAACGTATACATTCTCATCACGTACCTCGTGCTTCACACTCGATTTTGTTCAAAATGCGAAATTTTCTACATTATATGTTCAACATTATTATATCAAATGTATATTACATTTGTTTCTGTACGTCGGCCTGTGATTGCTTATTTAGATATTGCAAAAAAAATACGAATTGTATTTATCATGATTACTTTAATATTTGTTCCTGATTTTGCATTTAATTTTATCCTCAGCTACCGTGAAAATTTTATATCATTCCAATAATATGCATTGATATTAAAAACAGACGTATTTTCCTTTTCTTGTTTTTATAATTGAAAAAAATTGCGCATCCTATAAAAAAAAAGAATTTTGTTATTATGCATTTTATTGCAACTTGTGTCGTTTATCCATAAATTTAATTTGTTTATGTTCAATGTTTTTTTTTTGCGATTTGAACCAAAAATATGCATCCTAGAGTAGAGTGGTTCTAAGAAAATTTGAAAATGTAATTTAGGCAAAAAATTTTGTTAGATAAAATTTTTCCAACAAGTTATTTTTTTTATTTTAAATTTATTTTTATAAGAAAAGTTTAAAACAAATTTGTAGATCTTTTTTTGCTTGAACAAGTGTTGTCTATTTATCTTTTTTCGTACCTTGCGTCGTTTCCCACAATTTTTTTTATTGTTAATGTCATTTTTCACGATTGAAACAAAAATTACGCATCTTATCAGAAAATGAATAATGAAAAATGTGTAGCTCTTATCTGAGTGAACAACTTTTGTCTATTAATTTTTTCGTGGTTTGTGTCATTTGTCAGAAAATTTAATTTATTTTATTCTTAAATCAGTTATTTACAAATGAAACAAAAACCACGCGTCCCACCAAAAAGTGATTCATAACAAATTTGTGGATCTTTTTTGAGTGCACAATTTCTGTCTATCCATCTTTTTTTATCTTGTATATTTTGACCGCAAAATGGAATTTTTTATTATTTTTTTGTGTGATAAAAATTTGAATTTTCGATTTTTCAAGAAAATTCAAGAAAGCTTTATAACAATATTATAGAGTGTTCAAAAAGAAACATTTTTCTTTTCCTGACTTTTTTTCATATCGTGCGTTGTTTGGTTTAAAATGTTCATTTTCGTTTGTATTTTAGGATTTTGTAAATGCTATAACTGCAGTAATTTTTGTTTGATAAAAAAAAATCTCAAGGATAAATTGTTTTTCTCTTTGAGTACTACGAACATCCGTACATAGAATTTTTAAATTTGAAAAAGTGGTCTCAAAAGTTTTTAAAAAGCGCTCACTTTTTGAATTTTTATCCAAAATTGCTGGCTAACGAACTCGACCTCAAATTTTACACAAATCGAATACCCTCTCTGATGAAAATGTAAAAAGTGGTGTTTTTAAAAATCTGATTGAAAATATTATACATGTTTTATGTTGGTTATTTTCGCTAGAATTTAGTATTTTTCAAAAAGAATTTTAATGAAGAATCATAAAGTTTCAAAGAAGAATAAAAGTTTCTGCAAATTTTAGTTTGTGTTAGTTTTTTCACCGGGAACTAGCATTTTTAAACAAAATCAGCAAGATTCCCATTTTTTATCATTTTCAGATTATATTCATGTTTTATACCTAAAAAAGGTATTCAAGGTAAAAAAAAATCAACAATTGATTTTTTTCGGTTTTGTTCCCCACATTTGGACAATTTTAGGTTTATGTTTATATTAACGTTTTTTTTACAGAAAATGGGTTCTTTTAAACAAAAAACATTAGATTTCAAAGAAGTTTTACAATTCTGAATAAATTAATGTTAGATTAGAGTTTTTCATCGGAATATAATATTTTATATAAAAAAAATAAAATTTTTCGGATTATTATTCAGAGTTATTAAATTTATTCAAAATTTGTGTACAATTTTCTGATTTGTTGAGGTTTTATGTCAGAAATCGGTTATTTTAAACAAAAATGATTCAATTTCAAAGATTTATAATTTAGAATTTTTGTGTTATTTTATGTTAGTGTTTTTTGTCAAAAATTAGTATTTTCAATAAAAAAATAGTAAAATATTCCAGATTATTATTATTCTTCAGATCATTATCCAGAGTTATTAAATTCAAACTTTTTGTACAATTTTTGGATTTTTTAAAGTTTTATATCGCAAATTGGCACTTTCATCTTAAAAAATTATTAGACTTCGAAGAAGATTTACAATTTTTGAACAATAATAGGGTATGTTAGTGTCCTTCGCCGGAAATCGATTATTTTAAACAAAAACTAAAAGAATCATGAAATTAAAAAAATATTCTTAAGAAAAAGTCGACTGCACATCACAGTTTCATTCAAATGTTTGGCAAAAAAAAAATTATTACTGTATGGAAATAAATTTGACTTCAAAAATTAAACTTACAATTTGGAACAACTTTAGGTTATCTTATTATGTTTTGTAGGAAATTGGTATTTTTTAACAAAATTGCAACAGCTTGATTATGTACATTTTACAACAATATTAAAGTATAATTCTGAAGTTAAGATATCAATTTCCATAAATTATCAAAAATATTTTACTTTTGCTGTTATGTTTATTTATTTATTTTTTGATGTTACCGTGTTGACCAGATCTTTATAAATAATTATAATTGATGTTCGTTATTTCTTTCTACATGGTCTTAAATAAATAGTTTGTAAATATTGATTTTAAGTTTTCAAGATGTTTTTAGTTTATGTTTTCAAGTTTTAATTTCAATTCAAGTAAATTCGACTTAATCTTCATCTCTAGTGAATTGAAAGTTAATTTAATTAAAATTTAAAGCGAATCCACCTAAATTAAATTCACTTTCAAAATTGAAAACATTAGAGTTGTAGATAATGTTTTCCCAGCAACAATAAATCATAATTTATTAAAATTTAACCATGTTTAAAAAATTTGTGAAAAACGATATTCAGAAAAAGTTCCATTTTAAAACACATTACTGAGCTAACTGTTTTTTGTAAGTTTTAATTCTTTTCCGTTATAAATAATTTTTTTTTATTACATCATCACTAACATTAATTTGATTCCTAAATAATAAAAAAAAAAACTATTTTTGTCAATGATCTGATTTTTGGCGCAACTACCTTAAAGTAAGCCTGAATGTTTGGAAATTTTTCTATTAAGAGAAATTTGTTACAAAATGTATGTAAAAACAAATATACTGCAAGATAAAATTGAAATTATCATTTCCTTGAGGGTATCAATCAAACATGCCTTATCAATGACTTTTTGTTATCATATTTTCTAAATTGACAGCAAATGTTAATTATTTGAACAATTGTTATAAACAAATACCTATTTTCACCTCTTTTTCGTGAGTAGGATCAATTTTTTCACGCAATCAACTAAGGATGTCTTGCCATTGACTCACTGTTGTCATTTTTTGTAATCTGACAATAAATTCTATTTATTTAAACAATTAGTATAAACAAATGCGCATGTTTACCACTCATCTATAAATACACTCAATTCTTTATGTGACCTTTTGCTGTCATAATTTTTGAATTAACAATAACTGGTAATTATTTAAACAAATTCTCTAGACAAAAAGGAACACGGTAAAAAATACTATTTAATTAAAAAATTGTTCAAATAATTAACAGTTTTTGTCATTTTAGAAGATATGACACCAAAGAGTAAATGGCAAAACATTCTTATAGTTTTTATTCTGTAAAAAAATTGGTCCTATTCATGAAAAAGAGGTAAAAATCGGTATTTGTTATAACAATTGTTGTAATAATTGAAATTTGCTGTCAATTTGAAAAATATGACAACAAAATGGCATTGGTAAGATATTTTTAGTTGATACCTTAAAAAAAGAGACTATTGAAAGAAAAAAGATCAAAATGTTAAATTGTTTATATAAATTGTTTGAATAATTGGCAGCTATTGTTAATTCGAAAAATATGACAACAAAAATTCGCTAACAAGACAGTTTTAGTCGAATCTGTATAAACAATCGGGGTTATTCATTCATAAAAATAGAATTAATTTCAACAAATAATTATTGCACATCATGAGAAAGTGAAATTTTCTGATTGAAGTCCTGTTTAACTGAATTTGAGAATATTTGCATCAGTAGCACACTTGAAAAGTTATAAAAAAAGCACAACAGCTCATTTGTACTAAATAAAATAGTGTTTATTTGGCTAAAATAAAAAATTAGCTGTTACACGTTATACCTGGAAACCTTAAGGCAATTTAAAAAAATCAAACTCCATTGAAAATCAGACTGTTGATCTTTGTCGAAAAAATTTCTTTTTGGCACACTGTGCAGCCGTACGAATAGACACTTCGAAATTAAATATCTCCCCCCATATTGATTTTAAAAAAAATCTTAAAATTCCTACAAATTCTCAAAAGGAAAATTGATCGCGAAAATTCTAGCGAAAATTCTCTCTGTAGATTTCCAAATGTATGATGGTGGGTGGGGGGGGGTGAAAGTTAAAGAGTGAAAGAGAGGGGGAGCGCCTTGTCCAGGAGAAAGCTTCACCCTCGAGAGAGTAAGAGATGCGAGGGGGAAAAGCCGAAGGGCGCTGGGGGTAGATTTAGAGTTGTGGGAGAATTAGGGGTGGGGTGGGGGTGAGTTCAAGGGAGAGTAAGGATGGCCAGAATACAGGAGGGTGGTCGGGACTCGAGCTCTATCTCCTGCACTCCTAACTAACATGTATTTTGCATAAAGCTTACATTACTTGAATTACAATGCTCCGGTGCTGTCTCGTCCCACAGTGTGGAGATGCTGCCATGTAAATTGCTTCTAGAGACCCCACCAAGTTTGCTCGCCAGTATACACTACACACATTTAAATACGTGCCTTGGTATGTAATTACTCTCGTGCGTGTGCACCACGATTCTGGACAGTCCTCTCAAACTCCCAACCTTACCGGTGAAGCTCACCCTTTCCTATATGAAATTTCGGGGGTGGAAAGAGCATATCAGAGGAGGGAAGGGCAGGTGCGGGAAAATTCATTATCTCAGTCATTCCCGAGCCTTATCGCGCTCTATATAATTGATCGTTAAGCGGCTTAAGGTCGCTCGTGATTCCCGGTCAAATTGTTCGAGATTCGGTTAGAGATTCCGGACGAGTAAAGGTCGAAATACGGATCCCGCAGGTCCTCCACTATGGGTAATTTAATCTTGGAAAACGCCTTCATCTTTTACCGGAAGACTCGATCTTGGGATGTTTCTGGGATCCTTGGTCTTAAATAGAAGTTCTGGGTGGAGGACAGGGCAGTATCTTATCTCGTGGAAATTTTTGCAAGATTAGTTGCAAAAATTTAAATATTTTCTATTTCAAAATTTATAATCAAAACCAAATACAAATTTTCTAACAGTAACAAAAAAAAGTTTCATTTTTATTTTTAGAGTTTCGTAGCCTCGGGCAGAGACACTTATAATTTTGGTCGGGAGTTTAATTAGGGGAAGTAAGAGGTGGGATAGTAGGATAGTAGGTATGGGGAGTGGCATCAGGGGGAGTGTGGGGAGGGAAAGTTGAGGAAGTGAGGGGAGCGTAAATATGGTAAAGAAGGGGAAATACGGGTGAGTAAGTGAGAATAGGGGAAGCAGTGGGAGTGTATAGCGGAAGTCGGGGGAGTGATGAGACGGGTAGCAGGGGGTTGTAAGGGTTAGTAAGTGAGAGATAAGGGAGGGCTTATGAGGGCTAGTGCGGAAAGAGATGTAGGAGGGGGACGTAGAGTAGAGGAAGTGAGGGGATGTATGTAGAGGGAAAGTATGTGTGGGGAAGTAAGGGGTTGGGGAGGGACGTGGAAAGAAGGGAAGTGAGGTAGGGGAAGAGAAAGTGAGTTGGGGGAGGGGGAGTATGTGTGGGGAAGTAAGGGGTTGGAGAGGGACGTGGAAGGAAGGGACGTGAGGTAGGGGAAGAGAAAGTGAGTTGGGGGAGGGGGAGTATATGGAGGAGAGTAAAGGGCGAGTGGAGTAGAGGGGATCATAAGATATGATTGGATAGGGCATAATCCGGTCGGACAGGATAAGACAGAAGAGTGGAGAGAGGGGAGAGCAGAAGACCTGATCTTGAGATGTTCCTGAGATCCTTGATCTTTAAATAGAAGTTGTCGGTGGTGGTAGATTTAGAAAAAAAGAAGAATAAAAAAATGGGAAATTTACAAAATTTAATTATTTTCTATTTAAAAATGTATACTTAAAATAAAATACAAATTTTCTAACCAGGCAGGAACAAAGTGTCTATTCGTACGGGTCACCAGACAGTAAAGAGTGACATGGTTGCTGAAAATATTCTCATTCCCTTCCACCATGTAACACCTTTCCACCCCCCCCCCCCCGTACGACCGTACGAATATCTTTCGTCCTTCGTACTATTTTCCCCGGGAGGGGATTAGGGGAAATGAGGAGAGGGGAAGTCGGAACCTAAGGAGGAGGGTAAGTAGGGAAAGTAGGGGGAGTGAAGGGAGGAAAAGCATGAGAAGTTTTGGGGAGGTGAAGTAGGAGAGTGATAGGAGCATAAATATAGGTAGAGAGGGTTAGTAGTGGCGGGAGGGTGAGTAAGTAAGTAAGCGGAGGGGACGATGGGAAGTAGGTAGAGGGAAGGAGAGGGCTTATGAAGGCTAGTATGTGAGCGGAAGTAGGTGGTGAGGGGAAGTAGGGAAGGGATAGTAAGAGGAGTGGTGGGGAAGGACGTGGAAGGAAGGGAAGTGGGAAAGGGACGTAGAAGTAGGTGGAGAGGAGTAGAGGGGATGAATAGACATGATCATCATAGGATATGATCTAATAGGACAAGATAGGATAGAAGAGAAGAGAGAAGGTGGAGTGATAGGGGCAGAGGATAGATTTGAACGAGCTACGAATTTTTTACTTTTTATCAAATGTCAGACAGGATCAGAAATCAGACAGATAGTTAGTTTCTTGGAAATTTAAATTGTGAAAGTAAAACGGCCTCCATCCGAGTCAAACCGAGCCAAGTGCTGCTTAACTTCATTGATTGAACGAGAAGCCTTAAACCATTTGTATGTCCAAGCAGAGACATGTACGATTAATGTTTATCCTTTTTAAAGTAAAAATTTGCAGTTAGTCATGTCGGTAAATTTTGAAAGCGAACTAATTTCAAACATTAAGGATTTAACAATTTTAAAAATGGCAGTGTCTATATGTACTGAAAAAATCCGGCTATTTGTACCAGAATTTCGTGACATGCACCCACATTGTTCAAAAATAGTAAAACTATAAATTCAGATATAACAAATTCAACATTTTCAACAGCAAGGTGATCGGAAATGAATACTTTCAAATTAATTATATTATTTAGAAAAACAGCATAATACAAATATTTTGAAATGTAGCACTTTAAATATTTTCCATCTAAAAATGTATACTCAAAATCAATTAAAAATGTTCTAACAATAAAAAAAATTGTAATAAAAATTTTATTTTCTTACTTTCCTTGATAAGAAGACTTGAGAAGAAGAGAGGAGAAAACTCGAGAAAAGTTGTTTGAAAATTTATATACGACGGCCTCCATCCGAGTAAACCTGAGAAAAAGCTGCTTAACTTCGGTGATTGAACGAGAAGCCTTAAACCATTCTTATATCCAAGTGGATACATTCGCAATTATTGTTCAACATTTTTAAAATAAAGACCTAAAGTTAGCCTTGGTAATAAAATTTCTGAGAGTACTTATTCCAAAAGTAAAAAATTCAACAATTTTAAAAATACTAAAAATTTGGGAATTTTCTAATTCAAAGTTTAATCATTTTTAAGGCTGCTTCTAGTCGTCCACCAACATTGGCGGTGCTAAGAACAACATTTGGACTTAAATTCTCGTAGGAAAATAATGATATTATAATCTTCCATAATATTCTCCAGAATTGAAAAATGTTCTAGAAAATTCTTAAATATTTTAAAGTCTTCAAGAATTTTCAACAATATTCTAGAAAGTTTCTATTCGTTCGTAATATAGAATAATTCCCAAATGCTTTAGTATTTTGCAGATATTTTTGGATTACAGAAACGTAAATTATTTTAAAAATCTAAAAAGCGATTTTTTCAATTGTCACTAAGAGGAACAATTTTTTATACTCAGTTTTATTCACAGAATATGATACAAGATAAACTTTTTTAAGTCTCGTTCTGAAAAAAAGACAGCATTACTGTAATATTATTTATTATCAGAATGAAACATCTCTTGAATGGAATTCAATTTTAGACCAAATAAACTTGAATTGGATGAAAATGTTGTTGACGAACTTTTGCCTTAATGGAATTTATCTTAGTTCAAGTGAACCCTAGAATGAAACGGAGTTTTCTCTAATCTCAACTAATTCTCTTAAGTAAATTGTCTTCGAAGCGTATCTGATTTGTTTTACCCATTTAACAAGAAAGCTGCCGCTACAGAACTGTAATCCAGGTTCAAACTTTTCTGAAATTGGTTAAATAAAAATAAATGTAATAATAAAATACGATATTCTACGAATCGTTCATTTTAAAATTCCAATCCCCGGTTTTTCTGCGAGCCTAAAAATATCCTATTTTTATTACAAGGAATGTATATTTAATAACATCGTAATCAATTTCATAGGAAATGATTGCTCATATGGATGCTCCTTAATCTGGCTCATTATAATGATCGAAAGTCTTCTTCTCTTTTTCGTCCTCTCTTTCCCATCATAATTGAGATTATGGCTCGGACATCATGACCAAGCTTTTATGAGTCAGCTCGGCAAATACGAGGGGTACTTTCACTCTCAGATCAACAATTGCTTGAGGAGAAGACTCTATCGTCAGAATTGATGATAACAGGTTCTTATTCTCCAACTTCATTCGATTTAAATAACTTTTTCTTCTTAATTTATGGCATCGTGAGCTGAACATGATTACAATCATAAAAATAACCATTGACATAAAAATGCTTACAGCGACAAAAATTAAGTCCAAACAGTACCAACAATATTTTATTCTACTTTTAAGATAATCTAGCTATAAAAAAGAATACAATTGAGCACTCTGATTCATTTTATCTCTTTTCAGTTGACACCAAACATTATCCTCGACCACATCTGCGATGAAATTTTTTTTAATCTAGACTGTATAGGTTCTTGTCAACCTAACACTTTTTTATAGCCATAAAGACGAATGCGTATCCTCGTGAGGTAGAAGGACATTGACATAAATTCATGTCGCATGTGCATAATTATTCTGGGCTTAATGCATATATATATTAGGGTGGTCCAGAATTTTTTTTTGAATTTTCATGCATATCGCCCGAAAATTTTTTTTGTTTTGAAAAAAATGATATTGACAGGTGGCGCAAGCTCCATGAACTGTAACACGTATTTCCCATAAGAAAAAAAGACGTTTTTGTAAATTTTATTCAGAATCGTCAATATTAGATGAATCGAGTTGAAAAAAATGGGTTTTGCGAGTTTTTGGCGCTGATTATGATTTTCTCTTAGAATAGAGTTAGAAAGTCGTGGTTTTTTTGAAAATTTTCCACTATTTGTCTACTTTTCACATAGTAAAGTAATAAATAATGCAAGTTAACAAACATAGTTGTTCAAACAATCTATTATTTTTTATAACTATCTTCTCTTAGGTAAGTGCTAATAAGTTACCAGAAATAATATTTTAAACTAAATTTCTCTTTAACAAGGGATTGAATATTTTCATCACTAAAATTTGATGAAATAGCAATATACATAAATAAGAGGCAGAAAAAATAACTTATTTCGTAGAAAATCATTTTTATATTTTCTTATGATCAGAACAAAAATACATTTGAACAATGTACACTTTTCTTATTACGAAAAATGTTGGAATATGGAAATGAGTATCAACGAATGAGTGAGTTTTCATGCTTTTTTCTCCTTAAGTCAAAATTGATAAAATTTATGTAATTACTGGTCAAATTTCACAGATTCTATTAGCGAAAACTGAGCCACCAAAGATTATTAGAAAATTATTATTTTGATTATTCCAAATATTTCCTAATTCCAAAGTTGTGTCAAAGATTAATACAAAAATAAAAATAAAATAATGCTGGTCATTCATGGTTTTTATTTATAACAATCATTATAAACAAGAAAGAAAGAGTGTTTATAAAACATAAACAATGTTATTAATGGTACGTATAGGTTTGGCAACAGTTTTTGGGAAAATTTTGACAATGGTTGGCCTGGATGATTTTTTATCAACAAATGAAAAGTCTAGAGCATTTTCGCTTAGAAATTGCAATTTTTAAACAACAATTTAAGGAGGGAAGTTTTCATTCGAAAGGAAGATTTCGCTTTGCTTTCAAGAGATCTAACTTCGATATAGACAATGTACAAGTTAAAAATTTATCTGAGCAAACAGTTTATCAGAATCCTGGTCAGTTTTTGTTTAAACAATTTTTCCAACAATTTTATTATTTATTAACAAAAAAATATAAAAATGTTTAGCATCTCTGAGCAAAAATAAAACTTTTTGTTCCCTGCACTTTTTTCATAGGATGAACTGTTTGATCAGAAAAATTTAAAACTTGTACATCGAGGGGTCGACCGACTCTGATATTCCTGGTACACTCACTAAATATTCCCATATATTCTTTCAATATGCCCAGATATTCTTGATATTCTTGATATTCCCTTATATTCCTACATATTCCAAAGTAATCCTAGATATTCACAAATATTCTGAAATATTATATTCCCCAATCCCCCTATTCCTTCCCTTCCGTTAACCGATTGTATTTGTATAGCTTTTTATCTGGTGCCTATGCAATTATTATAAATTGCACATCAATTGAATAATAATTTACTTTTAATTTATAGAAGTTTAACTACTTCAAATTCAAAATTATTTAACTTTTAATATATATTATTACTTTATTTTGAAATTGTTTATTGTTTTATTATGACCGATTATGACGTGGAATTTTTAGGTTTTCTAATTTGATATTAGTTATTTTACATATCTTTTTTTTGAACCTAATAAAGTTTTAATGCTTACTTTTAAATGGTCGAATCTCTAATCTGATCTAAGGGGCCGAGAAAGCCAATGAATTCTCAAAAAAATGTAATAGTTAATATTTTAACCAAAAAAAGATTTTATTTTTCACCAAAAACAGTTGAATTGAAAAAAATATGAAATTTCTACCAAAAGAAATAAACTTTCAAATCCAAGAAAGATTTTCCAGACAATAAAGAAAAAAACTTCATCCTAAATGTAGAATTTTCAAGCCAGAAAGATGAGCTTTCTAGAAAATAGTTCAATTTTCAACCAAATAGATGAATTTTCAACTAAAATTATAAATCTTTATAGAAAAAAATTAATTTTTAAGAAATTAGTTCAAATTTTAACGAAGGAGTTGATTTTTCAACCTAAAGAGATTAATTTTCAACAAAAAATGTAATAGTAGATATTTCAACAAAAAAATATTTTAATTTCAAATCAAAAATAGTTTAATTTAACCAAAAAAGACGAATTTTCAACAAAATACGTGAATTCTCAACTAAAACAGATTAATTTTCAACCAAACAGTTGCATTTATCAAAAAATGGATTTTCTAACAAAAAGAAAGAATTTTCAACAAAATAAATCAATTAATTTTCAACCAAGAGGATTATTTCTCTATCAAAGAATATGGATTTTTAACCAAATAGTTTAATTTTCAACTAACAAATATAAATTTTTCACAAAAAATGTAATGGTTAAATTTTCAGTAAAAAAAATTTTTGTTGACAAAAAAACTAATTTTTAACAAGATAGTTAAATTTTGAACTAAAGAAATGAATTTTTTAATAAAATTATGAATGTTCAACTGCTATCAACTACTATCTTCAACTACTTGTGGACCTTGCTACCAAGTTATTAAATTGTCTACCATATTTTTAAATCTTCGAGCTCAAAATAAGAATTTCCTACATAACAGTTGAATTTTTCAACCCGCAAATGTGAATTTTCAAAGACAAAATTAATTTTCAACCTAAATAGATTAATTCTTAACCAAACAGTTACATTTTTAACCAAAATAGATCAAATTTCTACAAAAAGAGAAGACTTTTCAAACCAAAAAGGCGAATGTCCAACAAAATAGTTGAATTTTCAACCAAATAAAATTTTTTTAGTCAAGAAGGAAAAAAATTTCAAATCAAATTGTAGAATTTTCAAGCCAAAAAGACTGAATGAACTTTCAACAAAAAATAGTTGGATTTTCTTATTGGGTTCTAATAATAATTCTAATAATTCATTCTAACAAAATACTGATTGTTATTAAACCATTTAATTTTCTAAAACTAATTTCATTATGCTTCTACGTTCATTTAATTAACAGAATTTAGGGAGGGGACAGAAAATCTCACGGTACCTTACATGTGGGAAGAGAGGGGTGCAAATTTCATAAAAACACCTCACGTGAATTGTGGATGACCCCTTATTTATTTGTTTATTCATTTATTATTATTTCGTGAATTTATGATTATTTGTGGATCTCGGGACAGTGAGGGTACGTGGGTTAGCGTTTGCAGATGATAAGGTTGTTATGGCAGAGTCAATCGAAGATTTGCAAAGAATGTTGAGCAAACTGAATATAAGCATGAAGAACATGGGCCTCAAAATTAAGGTTAATAAAACTAAAATTATGGTGTTTTGAAGGAAAGGTTGAGAATATATGTAATTTAATATACATAATTTAAATATATTCCGAAATATTGTCTCATATTCCCAAATACTCTCTCATATTCCTACATATATTCTCGCATATTCCTACATATTCCCTCATATTCCTACATATATTCTCACATTCTTCGTATTCTTTGTATTTCCAAATATTCCGATATACTCTATATATTTCCGAATATTCTTTAGGGAATATATTCCTGGTACACGAAAAATCAGAGTGGTCGACCTCTCGTTGTACATTGTCTATATCGAGGTTAGATCTCTTGAAGGCAAAGCGAAATATTCCGTTCGAGTGAAAACTTCTCTCCCTAAATTTTGGTTGAAAAGTTTATATTTCCAAGCGAAAATCATCTAGACTTTTCATTTGTTAATAAAAAATCTTTCAGGACAACCATTGTCAAAAATTTTCCCAAAACTGTTGCAAAACCTATACATGCCATTAATAACATTGTTTATGCTTTATATAAACTCATTTACTTTATTGCTTATAACGATTGTTATAAATAAAAACAATGAATGACCAGAATTGTTTTTTTTGTATTAATCTTTGACACAACTTTTGAATAAGGAAATATCTAGAATAATCGAATTATTAATTTTCTAATAATCTTTAGTGGCTCACTTTTCAATTTTTACTTAAGGACCAAAAAAGCCTGAAAACTCACTCATGTTGATACTCATTCCCCCATTCCAACATTTTTCCTAATAAGAAAAGTCTAAATTGTTCAAATGTATGTTTGTTCTGATTAAAAGAAAATATAAAAAATGATTTTAAATAAAATAATTTATTCTTTCTGCCTCGTATTTATGTATTCATCTATTTAATCAAATTTTAGTGATGAAGAAACTATTCAAAGCCTTGTTAAAGAAAAATTTGGTTTAAAGATTACTTCTTGTGCCCAGGTTTTGAAATTTTCATCTCATCTCTATTATATATTTTTTCTCTATTGCATGGGGAATGTCCCAGAATTTTGGCAATCCTTACAAAAAATGTTTAGGGGTACAATTATGCTCTTATATTTGTCTGTTCTTAAGAGGTCATTTTATGACTTTTACCAGCGCCAAATAATTTTTTTCCAATTGCACACCGAATGAGATTTTTTTCCTTTGCATCAGCTACAATTTTCATTCATGAGACATTTCTCTAAAACTAATATGTTCATTAAAAAAAATCAAGTACTACCAAAATCTGTCTTTTCACATAAATTGGATGCTCGCAACTTCTGAATAATTTTTGTAAAATCTGAAAAAATTAGGAGAGTATTTTCTCACCAAGAGAAGCAAACTATGTGTATGTATGTGTATTAGGGTGGTCCAAAAATGCATTGGAAAATTTTTTTTTTGAATTTTTATCGGGACACCTCCCAAATTTGTTAAAATCCACCCAAAAATTAATAATTTTTTTTTGTTTAAAAAAAAATAATATGTAGGTGGGGCGCAAGCGCCATGAAGTTTAACATGTATTTCCCATAAGAAAAAAAGACGTTTTGGTAAATCTTATTCAGAATCCTCAATATTATCTCAATCGACTTGAAACTCAACATTTCTCTTCACAATTAGCCATAGAATACGAATAAAATATCA
>CAKNYM010052634.1:56675-72479 GCA_932195095.1 Andricus curvator | reverse complement strand
ACGTATTCTTTGAGTGATTCTGAAAACTTTTTCTCCTTTTGCACTTTCTCGAAAAGATCATACTTTTTGAGAAAAAAATTCATGAATGTCTTCGCAAAAATTTTGTCATTAACGAGCCATTTTGAACACACTAAGATAAAAAATCGATCTCGAAACCCTGTATTCTGAAAGCTTAGGCATTTATTCCACCGGTTATTGAGGTTCCAAGTAGATTGCACACTGGGAACCATTCTGAAAACTCGATTTTATAAAAAAAAAAAATTAGAAAAAATCGTGTTTTTTTTGTTTAAACAATATTTTTCCATAATTAACAACATTTTATCACATTTTCATGCCCACCATCGGAAAGAAGAGATCCTAAGTTTTAAAAATATGTGCCTCTCAATTTTTTATACTTTGAATTGCATGAGTTATAATTGCAGAAAGAGTGGTGTACCCAAAGGGGCATTCTCGGCGTTAACGAATTAAGAACTATGAATAAAAGTTCTTTTTGGATGATTTTCAAGATAAAAAGAAAAGTTCTCAATTCTAAATTGAAGAAATTTCGAATTTAAATCATCAAAATTGCAGAATTTTAAATTGTAAAACTTAAAACTAGCATAATGATTGTAAATTTGTGTAAAAAATGTACAGAATGAGAAGCAATGCAAGAAATTTATAAGTTAATTTGGGATGATAACTTATAATTGAATTATAAAACTTACATAATGTGAAATTGTATTTTTCCATTATTAAGAACTGCTTAGTGGCAAAGATTTAGAATTTAAAGTTCTAGAATTGTAAAGAGTTACAATTGAAAACTCTTTACTTTTAAACGTGTGTAAATAAAAATTCATGAATTTCGATGATTTTGAAGATCAAAAGACAAATTTTCAATTCTAAATCTTCCAAATTAAAGTAATTTCGAAAGTGAAGCAGCAAAATTACAGCATGTGTATTGTAAATTTTCCAGAATTTGTAATTGTAAATTTCCAGAATATTGAAAACTCTTCAATTCTAATTCTTCAATTATAATTCTAGATTTAAATTCTAAAGATTTACAATTCAATTTCTAAAATTTTGAAGAGTTTCAATTCCAAACTCTTTAGTTTTAAAGAAGTATGAATAAAAATTCTTAAATTTGGATGATTTTGAAGATGAAAAAAAAGCTCTCAATTCCAAATTGAAGAAATTTCGAATTTAAATCATCAAAATTGCACAATTTTAAATTTTAAAACTTAAAACTTGCATAATGATTGTAAATTTGTGAAATTTGAAACTGTTTAATTTTGACGATTCACTATTCAAATGTTTGCTATTTTAAAGAGTTACAATGGAAAACTCTTCAATTTTGAAGATTAAAAAATGATCTTTCTTAAATTTTTATGATTTTTAAGATCAAAAGTCAAGTTTCCAATTTCAAATCTTCCAAATGGAAGAAATGTCGAATGTAAACCACTCTAATTACATAATTTTTAATTATAAAACTTGAAACTTGCATAATTTTTAATTGTATATTTATAAAATTGAAAACTCTTTAATGCTAAAGATATACAATTCAAAGTTCTACTCAATTCAAATTCAAATTGTCAAACTTAAAACTGGTATAATAATTGAAAATTTTAAAAGTTTAATACTGTTCAATTTTAAAGAATTACAATTGAAAGTTTTTCAGTTTTGAAGAGTTACAATTAAAAATTCTTTACTTTTAAAGATGTGTAAACAAAAATTCATGAATTTCGATGATTTTAAAGATCAAAAGACAAATTTTCAATTCTAAATCTTGCAAATTGAAGTAATTTTGAATGTAAAGCAGCAAAATTACAGAATTTGTATTGTCAAACTGAAAACTTACACAATTTGTAATTTTAAATTTCCAAATTCTTAAAAACTCTTTAATTCTATTTTTTCAATTGTAATTCTAGATTTAAATTCTAAAGATTTACAATTCAATTTCTAAAATTTTGAAGAGTGTCAATTTTAAACTCTTCACTTTTAATGAAGTATGAATAAACATTCTTAAATTCTCAATTCCAAATTGAAGAAATTTCGAATTTAAATCATCAAAATTACAGAATTTTAAATTGTAAAACTGAAAACTTGTGAAATTTAAAACTGTTTGATTTTAAAGATTCACTAATCAAATTTTTGCTATTTTAAAGAGTTACAATGGAAAAATCTTCAATTTTGAAGATGCAAAAATGATCTTTCTTAAATTTTTACGATTTTTAAGATCGAAAGTAAAGTTTTCAATTTCAAATCTTCCAAATGGAAGAAATGTCGTATGTAGACCACTAAAATTACAGAATTTTTAATTATAAATTTTAAACTTGCGTATTTTTTAATTGTATATTTACAAAATTGAAAACTCTTTAATGCTAAAGATATACAATTCAAAGTTCTACAATTTTGGAGAGCTAAAACTCTTCAGTTTTACAGACGTATTAATAAAAATTCCTAAATTCGGATGATTTTGGAGATCAAAAGTCAAGTTTTCAAACTTTAATCTTTGAAATTGAAGAAATTTCTTTTGCAAAGCATCAAAATTACAAAATTTTAAATTGTAGAACCTAAAACTGGTATAATAATAATTGTATTATAAATTTTTAAAGTTTAATACTGTTAAATTTTTAAGAATTATAATTCAAAGTTTTTCAGTTTTGAAGAGTTACAATGGAAAACTCTTCACTTTCAGTCTTTCACAGATCTATGTATAAATAAAAATTCTTAAATTTCGATGATTTTGAAGATCAAAAGACAAGTTTTCAATTTTATACCTTCCAAATTAAAGAAATTTTAAATGTAAATGATCAAAATCACAGAATTTTGAATTGTAAAACTTAAAACTTGCATGAAAGTGGTAAATTTTCAAAATCTAAAACTGATCAATTTTAAAGATTTACAATTCAAATTTTGCTATTTTAAAGGGTTTATTTAAAAATGATTGAATTTTAAATATATAGAATTGCAAATTATTCAATTTCAATTTTAAAGGTATGTAATTAATTTTGTTCAAATAGGTCAATTTTCAAGATTTAGAATTAAAAATTCTTCAACATTAACGTGAAAAACTTTGAATTCTTCAATTTTTGATATTCGCAACAGAATATTCTTGAATATTTAATGTATTTAATATAAAATGATGCAACTTTCAATGCTTTTCATGGAATAGTTGAATTTGAAAAATTTATTCAATTTTATAGATTTGTAATTGAAAATTCTTTAATTGTGAACAGTGAAAATGACTGATATATTTGTTTAAATCCTATATTTGTTTACATATGCCTATGTCTATCTAACGTGACGAAAATTTTATATTCTAATTCAAACTTAATATTTTCTGATCAAGTGAAGGAACTTCAATTGGAAATAGAATTTTATAAGATGTTAAACTAACTTATATCAATATAAACGGTCAATCTGGGCGACAGAAAAAAATCAAGACTTTAAATTATTAAGGAATAATTCAAGAATTTTTAAGAACATTCTACAACATTGGAGAACTAAAGACTATCATTATTTCTCCTTGAGAATTTAGTCAACATTTTATTTCTAACAGCTGTACATTTATTGAAATTAAGTAAAAAAATGTTTATTAATGTTTATTTCAATACCTACATCTGCTTTAAAAAAATTTTAAGTCATTGACACCTATTTTTTTGATTTATACTACAAGTGCACTTTTTTTAGTACTTCCTTGTTCTAAAAATGTCATTAATAAAAAGAATTTAATTGATATCAGAACAAATGTTTCCCACCTAGGAAATATCTGGGAGAAATATAGGGTTGACATTAATGCCCGGGACTGTTATAGAATCTTATACAAATTAAAAAGGTTTAAACCCTTTTGAATTGATTTTCATCAAGAAAGTGTTTTTAATTTTAGAATTAAATTGTATAAAATATTACTAAAGTCGCAATAATTAAGGAAAATTGCTTTTTAAAAATTATATTTAATTCAATAATATTCTAATATAGAATTCTATTGATAGGGGTAGATACTAGTTAAGAGTGTTTCGGTGTTTAGAGATAAGATAAGGTTTGGAAATTGATGTTGGTAGAATTTGAAGCAGCTCGAGCTCCTTTGGCGAACCATGTGAACGTACTAGTAGGCAAAGGCTACTTTGTATGTACGCACGCTGACATCTTACCCGGACCACCCTTCCACCCCCACGTACGGGGATGGGCAAAGAGATCAATACTGGAGCCCCCTGGACCAGAGCCACCCCTTCTTCCACCCCCGTTCCGTACACGCGTGTTAGTGTCGGACCTCTTAGAATCACCAACCCCAAAACCTACCCCCAACCACCCACCCCCTCCTCCTCATCTCACCAACCCCTCGGGCCATCTACTCTCGCCCTCGCAGGTTTAAAGCGATGTTCCCGTATTAGACAATTTTCCTCTGGGTAAGAGAAAAGTGATAGAATATATAATATTGTGGGTAGATTTCATATCTAACTAGGGGTGACTTTCTCAATTGAGTTTATTTAAAAAAGTGGTCCAGGGTAGAATACTAGAAATGTACCCAAATCTCACTTTTGCATTCATTCACTTCGTGAAATGAAGTTCGAAACTTCAGGGTCGACTCAATGCTTTTCTGATGTTTCTAGATTCATGGCTTTTCTTTTCAAAGTGGAGAAAGTTCTTGACCTTTCTGAATCCATTTCCGGTTTTGAAAATAGTATGAGAGTTTTCTTTAATAATTTTGGATAAGGTGATATTTTATGGGTGACAAAAAGTTGAATTTTATTCGATTTTGAATTGAATGGAAGAAAAGTACTTTAGATCAATATAAAACATCTTTTCTCTATTGATAATAATCACCATAAATGTCAAAATAATATATTTAATGACAATTATTTGACAAATACTATTTGCGATATTTTGAAAGTCAAAATAACAATTAGATCTGCTTCTCAAAGATAAAAATATGAAAATTAAAATTTCATTATTAATAAATGTAACAGAAATAATTGAATAAATAATTACCAGAATAAAATTCGTAATTTGTTGATTTTTATAGCCCTTAGTTTGTATGTAATATTTACAGAAGCGGACTGGGATTTAATATTATTTCAAGGATTTCAACGGATTTTAAGAAATTAAAAAAAATTTAATGGAATTGCACAGAATTTCTCAAACTTTATAGGAATTTTAAAGGATTTCATCAGATTAAAAAGGTTTCAAGTTACTTTGGAAAGTTTCAAGGGATTTCACAAAATATCAAAGGATTTTTATGGGATTTCAAAGATACAGGAAATTTCTAAACATTTTATAATATTTCTATAAATTTTAAAAAATTTCACTGGAATTAAAGGTTTTCCTAGGATTTCAAAGATTTGAAGGAATTTTCAAGTATTTCAGGGGATTTCACAGGATTTCAAAAATTGTATGCCGTTTTACAGAATTTTCTCGAATTTTGGAAGTTTTGAAAGGAATTCACATGGGATTTATAATATTTTTGAAGATTTAAGGGGATTTTAGAAGATTGCCAACATTTCAAAATATTTCAAAGAATTTTTAAGGAATTTCAAGGCACTTTTTAAAATTTCCGAGGATTTTATTGATTTTAAAGGATTTCATAGGTTTTCAATAAGGCATTTTAATTAATTTCCCAGAATCTGAAAGGATTTCAGAGAAATTCAAATGTTTTAAGGGACTTTAAGGAAAGAAGATTTCAAGGAATTTTCAATAAATTTCAATAACTTGAAGGGATTTAAAAATATATTAAAGATTTTTAGGAATTTTAAAGAACTCCGAGCAATTTCCGAAAGCTTTGAATAATTTTAAGTATATCAAAAGATTTCAAATGATTTGAAATATTTTAGGGCATTTCAAAAGATTCCTAAGAATCTTCAATATATATTTAAATAAATTGAAGGAATTTTTAAGGATTGTAGGATTTCAATAAGTGGGATGGATTTCAGAAGATTTTATATTTTTAGGATTTTTATCGAGTTGATAAGAAGTAAATTTTGGTTTTCAATATTTGCTCAAATGAAAGAAACATTTTTTTTAACTTTCTTATTGAGTTGGAAGAAAAGAAATTTTCGTGATTAATTTTTTTTCTGAATTGTAAGAGGCCCTTCTTTGTTATTATCATTTTTATTGAGTTGGAATGGATGCAATTTTTTTTCTAAATAGTAAAAGGGCATTTTTTAAAACAACTTTATTGTACTTAAGGGAAGAATTCTTTATTTTCAATTTTTTTCTAAGTTGGAAGAGGGTCAATTTTTTGAAAACATTTTTATTGAGTTGTAGGGGAGAAAATTTTAGTTTTTAATTTCTTCTGAATTAGAGGAGGGACCTTTTTTTGTTTATAAGGTTTGTAGCGACTTGAAAAGGTGAAAATTTAAGTTTTAATGTTGTCTGAATTGGAAGACGAACATTTTTCCATTTTTAAGATTTGTATAGAGTTAGAAGGGAGAACATTTTTGTTATTTGTTTTTCTGAATTTGAAGAAGCCATTTTTTTCTTTTAAAATTTTTATTATGGTAAAAGGAAGAATTTTTGGTTTTTAATTTTTTTTTAATTGGAAGGGGATCATTCACAAGAAACTTCTGTTGAATTGTAGGGGAGGAAATTTTGAATGGAAATTTTAACTTTCAATTTTTCATGAATTGGAAAAGGATTATTTCTTTGTTTATAAGATTTTCAGTGACTTGGAAGAGTACAAAATTTGGTTAAAGTTCTGTCAAAATTGGAACAGGCCATTTTCTTCTTTGTAATATTTTTATTTTGATTAAGAGAAGCATTTTTTATTTTGATTTTTTTCTGAATTGGAAGGGTTTTTAAACATTTTTATTGTGTTTTAGCGGAGGAAATTTTGAACTTCAATTTTATCTGAATTGGAATAGGAACATTTTTTTTATTTTTAAGACTTTTATATAACTGTAAGGAAGAAAATTTTTGCTATTGATTGTTTTTTTTTAACGGGAAGAGGCCAATTTTTTCCTTTTAATATTTTTATTGAGTGGAGGCTAGGTTTTATTTTTCATATTTTTATTAATGTGAGTTGAAAGGAAGGATTTATTTTAATTTATAGCATCAAAAATAATAATCGATTTAAATTTTTTACTAGAAATCTCTGAACTTTTCAATTTATAACAGTTTAAAATGTAAAATTTTGCTGTTTAATGAGACTTAATCTAAAAATTTTCAGTTGAAAAGTGTTAAAAACTTCCATATTATACATTATAATTAATTAATGACATTATATACATTACAATTAATAATGATATATTATATAATTATAATTGAGCGTTTAAATACAAAATGAACGAGAATTGTTTGACGCATAATGTTTATTGTTCAGAATTCATCTTTTTTTGTGACAAACTATACTATTTGGTTGAAGATTTAACTATTTTGTCGAAAATTGTTTTTTTTGTTTGTTGGTAATTAAGTTTCTTTACCAAAAATTTAATTACATATTCTCTCTTTGGTTGAAAATTAATCGCTCTTAGTTAAAAAATCTTTTTCATTGAAAATTAAACTGCTTGTTTAAAAGATGAACTACTTTGTTAAAAATTCACTTTATTAGTTGAAGATCCACCTCTTTGGTGGAAAATTAATTTTTTAGTTCATCTGTTTTGAAGAAAATTCGTCTTTTTGGCTTGAAAATGTAATTTTTTTGATAAAAATTGGCCCTTTTGGATTGATAATTCAATTATTTTCCCAGAAAATTTAACTATTTGGTTGAAAATCAATTTTTTGGTTGAAAATTTCACAATTTGCTAAACAATTTTTCTCTCTCTTGACTTGGAAATCTTGCCTTGTTGGAAATTCAACTCTTTTTTTGAAAATTCTTTTTTTTTCTGTGAAAAGTCATCTCTTTTGGTAGAAATTTTATCTTTTTTGGTTGAAAATGTAACTGCTTGGTTAAAAATTATTCTGTTTCAGTTGAGGATTCAATTTTTTTGTTAAAAATTCATCTTGTTGAATTCAACTGTTTTTGATTTAAATAAAAATCTTTTTTGATTGAAACAACCATTGCATTTTTCGTTGTAAAATGCATTAGTTTAGTTATATTTTACTGCTTTTAATTTAAAATTAAAACCTTTCCTTGCGTTAAAATAAAAAATAAAAAATAAACTATTTTTTATTTATTATTAATTATTTGAATTAATTTTCATCGTTGATTTGGTTGAAAATGCAACTGTTTTTGTTAGAAGTTTAATCTTTTTTTAATCCAACCATTCGTTTGAAAATTAATATATTTGGTTAAAAAATTCATTTATTTTGTTGCGAATTACAAATTAGTAATTAGGTTTTAGAAGATAATTATTATTTATTGTTGTAGAAAATTCAAATATTTGGTTGAAAATTCATCTTTGTAGGTCGCTTATGTAGGATTGTAGCGTAAAGTTGCTCACCAATAAATTTGCACCAAATAAATTCTGAAATAAACTTTAACAGCTCTACTAATTGAAACAATCGATAATTTTTTTCTTGTTAACGTAGGAAATTTGATATTGAATTTCAAAATATAAATTAGGAGGTGAGCAACTTTACCCTACATGAACGAATTCTCCCCGTTTTACGGTACTTGTTTGAAAATTCAATTATTTTGTTCAAAATTAATTTTTTTAGATTGAAAATTCATCTTTTTGTGTAAAAAAGTTCTTGGTTGAAAATTCAACTGTTTTCTAAAAAATGCATCTTTTTTTGTTGAAAATTCAACCAAATATTCCGACTTAAAATCCTAAGCGTCTTATATTGAATCCAAAATAGAGTACTTCTACGCTAATTCTATTTAAAAGAATTCATTCCCCTATTATTCTTGTTTTGTGAACATTTTGGGCTGTGAAGTCTAATAAAATATTATGTTTGTAAGGTAAGCGTCCCAGTAATCGTGACCGACATTTCTCGAACGAGAAGGTACTAAATGAAGATTTTATTTAATTTTATGAAACAAAAATGATTTTTTATTACAAAAAAATAATTTTCGTCCCGATCAAGTAATTTCTTCACATATTAAAAGCTTAAACAAAAAATGCCTTTCCTAACCTAAATGTTGAGCTATTTTCCACATTTCGTGATTCATCGCCACCGGCAATACAAATGAATTTTTTTACCCATGTGCACTATTTGTATAAAAAAAACTAATTTGGTTTCCACAACAAGCACTGTTCAAACTTACTTAAAAATATTTTAGGATTGTATTTTTATGCGGAAAATACTTACTTCTGGCGTTTACACCTCAAAACTCACGATTACTGGGACCGTCCCGATGACTGGGACATCTACCTTATGTTTTGTGTTTTATTTTAGGTGTTTGTGAAATGAAATCAAAGAAAAATGTTTTACTTAAATGGGGTGGGTGGGTCTTCGTATTTGTGACGTCATCCGGGGGGTTCTGGATTTGTGTGATGATCTGTGAACAAGAAGGGGAAGGGTGAAAAAAATTTTCAAAATAGCATAAAGCAGTTTTTGAACAGCCCTTGGTCAAATTTTTAAGAAAGGAAGAAAACTTTAGAAAAGAGTTGTCAATTTTCAAGATTAATTGAGTCTTCGAGTCTAATACATTTGAATTCTAAACTAGACGGTTGGACAAATGGACAGTTGGACATGAGCAGTTGGACACTGTTTAGAACTTTGTCACGAATCGCACCTGTCATTCCCTCAGCCATCTCGAGTTTTTGCATGACAATTAATCCTGGATGGTAATGGCTTAGATCCTAACCACCTGGTACCATGGAGCTTGCAGGACAATAACGTTCTTTGCTGACTTGGCTTTCATTACGGGTACGATCTTGCGAGACGATGACCTGCATCTCAAATTGCAGCTTCACATGAGTCTCATAATCCCTCTTGAATTCCACCATAAAAGACAGTTTACGACTTTCTACTAGAGAACTAGATTACGCTTTATCGCCCTTATATCCCTTGCATTTGTTGAAAGATTCGTGTACCTTGATTTTTGACATTTTAGACCCCCCACCCTATTGTAAGGATACGTAAGATTTTATATTTTTTACTCAATGTTTAAAAAATATATTAATTATTTTCATCGTAAATGAGATTTCAAGGGATTTCAAAAGACTTGAAAGATTTCCAGTGATATGAAAGTATTTCAAGAGATTTCAAAGGATTTCAAGGGTTTTCAAAGGACTACAAAGTATTTGAAAGAATTACACAATTTTTATGGTATTTAACGAGGTTTGAAAGCTGTTTAGCGATTCAATGAAATCTCAAGGAATTTCAAAAGATTTCAAGGAATTAACAAAATTTTATGGTTTTGGATTTCAAATGATTTTAAAAGATTCAAAGAGATTGAAGAAATTAATTACAACAATTTTTGAGAGAATCTCAATTTTTCATGGGATTTTACAAAGGATTAGAAAGGAATTTTCAATATTTTAGGAAATTCAAAGTGATTTCATAAGATTTCAGAGGATTTCAAACGATTTGCGAAGATTTCCAAAGAAAGGATTTTAAGAGATTTAATGGGGTTTCAATAATTTCACGATATTTCCAAGGATTGTAAGAGATTTAAAAAGATTTCAAAGTATGTCCAAGAATTTTAAAGAATTTCATAAGATTCAACAGTTTTTATATAACTTTTATTTATTTATTCTTTAAATAAATTGTATTATAAATAACAATTTTAAGGGATTTCGAGGAATTTTATTGACTTTTGAAATATTTTAATGGATTTGAATATATTGTAAGAGATTTAAAGAGATTCAGAAGGAGTCTCGCGGATTTTAATGATTTCAATGAATTTTTAAGGGATTTCAAAAACTTCAAAAGATCATGTAAGATTTAATAATATTACACGGAATTTCATGGATTGTAGCCGATTTTGAGAGATTTTAAGGGATTTCAATGGATTTTAAAGGATTTCATGTGATATCGAAGAATTTTTACGAATTTGAAAGGATATCAGCGGATTTTGATAGGATTTCGAAGATTTAAAGGGATTTTAGAAGATTTTTAAAGATTTCAAAGGATCTTAAAAGACCTTAAAGGATTTTAAGAGATAGAAATGGATTTCAATGATTTCACGTATTTTCAAGGATTTTAAATGATTTCAAAAGATTCCATATATCCATGGATTTTAGAGGATTTGGTAAGATTTTGAAAGACTTAACAGATTTTCATAGGATTTCCGAATACTATAAAGAATTTTAAGAGTTTAAAACAAATTCGAAAGTATTTGAAGAATTTCATGTGTGCCGAAGTATTTTCACGAATTTTGAAGGATATCATGGAATTTTAATGAGATTTCGACATTTTGAAGGGATATAAAGAGATTTCAAAAGCTTTGAAAAGATTTCAAAGGATTTTAATCGATTTTAAGAGATATAAAAGGCTTTTGATGAATCAACGGGATTTCATAGGGTTTCGTAAGATTTCAAAAGATTTAACGCAATTTAAAACGATTTCCAAATACCATAAAGGATTTTAAGATATTGTAGATTTTTTGAGATTCTGAAATCAAATTTTGAAGCTTTTGACGGACTTTGAAAGTATTTAAAATAATAAATTTTTTTCCTAAAATTCAAAGGAGAATTTAAAATGATTTTATATTTAAAAAAATTAATTTTAGGAAATTTCGAATTATTTCAAAAGATATTTAGAAGTTTTGAAAAGGTACCAAAATAATTCTGAACTTCAAAAGATGTCAACAAATTTAAAAGTGAATTTAGATGTTTGAAGATTTAGAACCAAAGAATAAGCTCTTCAAGAATTTTGAAATGTTTTGCAATTTACTTAAGATTTCTAGGAGGATTAAATCTTTTTTTCTATAATTCGCGAAAAAGTGCCAGTTTTTCCACCTGTTTTTGGTGTAAAAAGTTACCGATTTTTGCTCGATGACGTGGCGCATGCGCAGTGCCGACCTTTCCGGGCAACAGTGACAAAAGTGGACAGATGCAGTGGAAAAAGTAAATGGACAGTGATAAAAGTGAGGCACAGTGACAAAAGTAAATGTTATTTCGGGTGGGTTCGTGCTGCCTCGGGTGTACTCGTGCATCGTGCGCAGCCAACTTCATTCTATTTTCCGACTATCGTCCCTAACCTAAAAGCAATTTCCTGAAAAGTCTCGAGTTGTGTATATTGTATGTACTTTTGTCACTTGGCAAAAGCAAAAAAACACCGTCAGTTTCTCCGAAAATACTGTGCTTGGTTTTTTTCACGAAAAATCGGAAGTTTTGAAGCCCTCAACTTTATGGGCCAACTATTCAATTGTGAGAACCAGCTTATTATTGCTGCCATATTATTGCCATGGTTTTGATAATTGCCATTGTCATTGTTGCGTCAATCGACAAAAAATCGCCTTCTTTTTACACAAAAAACAGGTAAACAAAAACTAGCACTCGTGTGATAGCCACCCTCGCTCCGCTCGGGTAGCTAACTTCACACTCGTTTTAAATCTCTCGCTTTTTCAACTTGTAGCACAATATACTATTATTTTACAAAATTTATTTCAAGAGAATATTTACAAAGATTTTGAAACATTTCGACAAAAAGTGGAAAATTAAAAACAAAAAAACCGCAACTATCTAGCATTACTATAGGAGAAGATAGTTGTAAAAAATAATTATTTGTTTGAACAATGATGTTTTTTTTATTTTATTAATTATTACCTCGTTCTAAGTGCAAAGTGGATAAAAATTTGACCATTTCCGAAATACCGCAACTTTCTATAGCATCATTCACAGAGAATATCATATAAAAAAATAAATTGTTAAACAATTAGGTTTATTAATTTGAATTAATGATATCTTCACTCTAATTGAAAAGTACACAAAATGTGGAAAATCTTACAAAAAACTGCAACGTTCTAGCATTGACCTAAGCGAATATCATTATAAATAATAATAAACGGCTTAAACAATCATTTCTGATAAATTTAATTTATTATTGACTCGTTTCAACTGAACAGTTTAAAATAAGTTAAAATTGGGAACAAACCACGACATTCTAACTCTATTCTAAGAGAAAAATGCTATAAACAATAATAAATTGTTTACATAATTTATTTAAAATTCTAATTTTGGGGCCCTGAAACGAATCTGACATTAGTTTTTCCCCAGCACTTTAGCATTTGCCCCTAAACGCAGAAAATTCCCTAGAAAATCAGCTTTTCTGTGTATAAATTACCCTTGGAATAAAAATCGTCTGGAAATAGGTTAAAGCATGATATATCTTTATGCATTTTGTGCGCTGAAAACAAATCTGACATTAGTTTTCCCCAGCATGTGAGGGTTTCCCCTAGATGCGGACATTTACCTAGGAAATCAGCTTTTTCGGGTATGAAATTACCCTTGGTATTGGAATCGTTTGGAAAAATGTCAGGCATGATATCCTTATGTATTTTGATGCGCTCGAGGGGGAAACAACTCCTAAAATCGCGGTCCAGCGGAAGTGGATTACCTCGCATTACCCCGGATGAACCTGGAGTACCTTGGTTTACTTGGATTACCCTGAATTACTCCGTATTACACCAGATTACGGCGGATTACCCCGGATTACTCGGATTACTCTGATTTACTTAGATTACCTCGGACTACCCCGGATTACTCGGATTACTCGAATTACTTTGATTACTCGGATTACTCGGATTACTTTGATTACTCGGATTACTCGGATCACTCTGATTTACTTAGATTACTTCGGATTACTTCGGATTACTTCGGATTACGCCGGATTACCCCGGATTACTCGGATTACCGGATTACTCTGATTTACTTAGATTACTTCGGATTACTCCGGATAACGCCGGATTACTCGGATTATCCTGGATTACTCGGATTACTCTCATTTACTTAGGATTACTACGGATTACTTCGGATTACTCCGGATAACGCCGAATAACCCGGATTACTCTGATTTACTTAGATTACTTCGGATTATCGGGGATTACTTCAGATTACGCCGGATTACCCCGGATTACTCGGATTACTCTGATTTACTTAGATTACTTTGGATTACTTTGGATTACTGCTGATTACCTCGGATTACTCCGGATAACGCCAGATTACTGGGATTACTCCGGATAACTCGGATTACGGAAAAGAAATCTGACATTAGTTTTCCCTAGCATGTCAGGGTTTCTCCCTAGATGCGCAAATTTCCCTAAGAAATCAACTTTTTCGGGTATGAAATTACCCATGGTATTGAAATAGTCTGAAAACATGTCAGGCATGATATCCTTATGTATTTTGGTGCACTGAAAACAAATCTAACTTCACTTTTCCCCAGAATGTCAGGGTTTCCCACTAGATGCGGAAATTTTCATAGTAAATGAGCTTTTTTAGGTATAAAATTACCCTTGGTATTGGAATCGTTTGAAAAAAGGCCAGGCATGTTATCCTTATGTATTTTACTGCGCTGAATACAAATCTGACATTAGTTTCAGCCAGCACGTCAGGGTTTCTCCCTGAACGCGGAAAATTCCCTAGAAAATCAGTTGTTTCGGGTATGAAATAACCCTTGGTATTGTAATCGTCTAGAAGTACGTCGGGCATGATATCTTTATGTATTTTAGTGCGCTGAAAACAAATCTGACATTAGTTTTCTCCAGCATGTTAGGCTTTCCCTCTAGATGCAGAAATATCCCTAGCAAATCGGCTGTTTTGGGTATGAAATTACCCTTGGTATTGAAATCTTCTAGAAACAGGACAGGCATGATATCCTTATGTATTTTCTTGCGCTAAATACAAATCTGACATTAATTTTAGCCAGCATGTCAGGGTTCCCGGTAGATGCGGAAATTTCCCTAGGAAATCAGCTGTTTCGGGTCGGAAATTACCCTTGGTATTGAAATCGTTTGGTAGGAGGACAGGTATGATATCCTTGTGTATTTTGGTGCGTAGAATACAAATATGACATTAGTTTTAGCCAGCATGTCAGGGTTTTCCCCTGGACGCGGAAAATTCCCTAGAATATAAGCTGTTTTGGGTATGAAATTACTCTTGGTATTGAAATCGTCTAGAAACAGGACAGGCATGATATTCTTATGTATTTTCTTGCGCTGAATACAAATCTGACATTAGTTTTAGCCAGAATGTCAGGGTTCCCGGTAGATGCGGATATTTCCCTAGGAAATCAGCTTTTTCGGGTATGACATTACCCATGGTATGGCAATCGTGTGGAAGCAGGTCAGGCATGATATCCTTATGGATTTTGGTGCGCTGAATATGCATCTGATATTACCCAGATAACAATGTGCTCACACCTTGCCCGCATGGTGTTTGCACGCGTGTCGACCGATCGGCACGATGTGAGAGCAAGAGTGCAGACATATGTGTCCTCATATGCGTCGCATATGCGCCGCACGCGTGTCGGCACGTGCGTGCCAGCGTCGTGCTAGCATGCACGTGTTTTGAGTTATAATTATTGAAAACAAGATTTTAAAAATAACATAAGTAACAGGAAACATTGTATGACGTTTTTAAGAAGAGACTCTTGTGTTGAAAGTTGTTCTTTCACAACTGATGATGCAACAGGTGTTTATTCCAAAAGCGACATACCCAAAATTATTCCTGCTACCTCTTAAATAATGTATTAGCGAGAAATATATATTTATCTTAAAATATCTTTTTATTTCGAACAATTTAAATTATTCAACACCGAGCGTTTATTCAACACCTTTGTTAGAAAACAAAGGGATTTTATAGAACACTACCATATACTTTTGAATCTTCCAGTTAATTACTCCCCATCTATTTTTCCGTCGCTAGTGAATAGACTACCTAGATATACGTACTTGTCAACTTGTTCTAATCTCTCATCATTTAGGACAATGTTGCACATTGTTTTCTCACTCTTTCCCTCAAACACCATGATTTTTGTTTTATTTACGTTAATTTTGAG
>CAKNYM010052634.1:31574-56275 GCA_932195095.1 Andricus curvator | reverse complement strand
TTTCCCTCAAACACCATGATTTTTGTTTTATTTACGTTAATTTTGAGTCCCATGTCCTTCATGCTTGTATTAAGTTTATTCAACATTCTTTGCAAATCCTCGACTGATTCTGCCATAACAATCTTGTCATCTGCGAAAGCTAACCCACGTACCTTGACTGTTTGGAGATCTACACCTTCTTCGTCGAAGAGTGCAGTTCTTAGACACTTATCCATGAATATGATAAATAGCCACGAGGACATAACGCATCCTTGTTTCACGCCTTGCATAATATCGAACCAGTCACTCAGTTTCCCGTTTACCCTTACGCTCGCTTTACTACCTGTATATATTGTTTTTATTGCTTGCAGGAGCCCTCCATTTACTCCGTACTCTTTAAGAACTTCCCAAAGTTTACTTCTATTTACCGTGTCAAATGCTTTTTCTAGGTCAATAAATGCACCGAAAACTTTCTTTCCTACTCTCAAGCTTTTTTCTGTGATCTGTCTTAGGCTAAATATCTGATCTGTACATGATCTTCCTGGCATAAATCCACTTTGGACTTCCCATATCTTTTCTTCTGTAATTTCCATTACCCTACGAATAAGTATTTTTGAGTATATTTTACTTACGGTACTTAGTAGACTGATACCTCTGTAATTGCTGCAGTTGCTTTTGTCTCCCTTTCTTTTGTATATTGGTACGATAATCGCTTTTCTCCAATCGTCCGGGACTTCTCCCGTCTCGATACATAAATTTATCAATTCGCACAACCTGTGAGGTATGTACTCGCCACCGTATTTAAGCATTTCAGCGCTGATACTATCTACAGCAGCAGCCTTACCGTTTTTCAAGTTCTTTATTATGTTTTTGACCTCAGTGACACATACTTTTTCAATTGGGTTTTCTAATGCATTATGTTCTATGTCGCAGTTTTGTTGTCCTATATCTTTACCTCCTAATAGTTCTTTAAAAGAGTCTTTTAAAGCGTCTACTATCCCGTCTATATCATATAGCATTTCACCTTTGCTGTTTCTCATGCTCGCAAACTCTGTATTTTTACTTTCCTTCAACTGTTTATATAATAGTTTCATCATTCCTTCAAAGCTGTTTTGTATTTTCCTCTCTTCTTCTGTTCTGATTTTCTCTTTACTCTCTTTGACTAGTCGTTTAACTTTTCTCTTTTTGTGTCTGTAATCATTTTTAAGTCTATTTCTCTCCTCATCGCTAATACCTGTAATGTGCAACGTTCTGTCGTGCGCTTCTTTCTTTTCTTTTTGGGCTGCCGCAATTTCATCATTCCACCACGCATCGCCAGACTTTCTCCCTACCACTGCCGTACCACACACTTCAATCGCACTTCTAACAATGGTATCCCGTAATAAAGCCCACGCGCCCTCTATATCTTTATTGCTCGTAAGCGCTTCCCAAGTTGCCCTATCTATGCGTTCGCTTAACTTATTTTGAAACTCTATTCGCACTTCCGGTTTCTGTAAATTTTCAATCTTTATTCGAGTTTGTTTCGTTTTTTCTGTTCTCTTTCTTTTCCATCCCCGGCCTAAGTTTATTTTAGAGATTAAAAGGTAATGATCAGTATTGCATTCGGAACCCCTCATGACTCTTGTATCTTTGACTAGTTCTCTTAGTCTTTCATCCGCAATAACGAAATCAATTACACTGCGGTTATTTCCTTTACACCAAGTGTACGTGTGGATCATTTTATGTCGAAACCAAGTATTGGTAATAAATAGGCCCTTTTCTAGGCATAAGCTAACTAATTTTTCCCCGTTATAATTTTTTCTTGGATCCCCAAATTTACCTAGTACCCTTTCTGTATCTGTATCCTGACGTTGAACGCCGACCCATCCGTTCATATCTCCTAGCAGAATTATTCTTTCACCTGGATCGCAAGTACTTATTGTGTCATTTAAAGTGTCCCAGAAAGCGTCTTTGACTTCTCGCGGCTCACTGTCAACTGGGGCGTAGCACGCTATGATAAATAACCTTCTGATTCCTACCTTCATTCTAGCCCACAACAATCTGGGAGATACAAAATCATGATCTTTGAGATGCTGTCTTGCTTTTTTATTCATAATTAAACCGATCCCTTGACTACGATTTGATTCACTACCTACTCCTGACCATATTTCAAAACCGCCTTTCAACACCCCATTTTCTATGTTTCTACTTTCGCAACCCTTTTTCTTCGTCTCAGGTACACATAAAATATCTAGTTTCCTTGCATGCATAGTTTCTCGTAGTTCTCTTATTTTAAGGTCATTCACTCCTCTAGCATTCCAGACACCCAGTCTCCATTCATCGCCTGAAATTCGACCTTTACGTTTACCGTGTGTATGCATTTTGTCGATCCAAGTTTCAGTCCATTCCGAGGCTACTTTATTGTTTGTATTATTCATGTTTAGATTGTACACCAAACTAACACCTTTATGCGCGAAATTTGTTTTGCGAGCCGAAATCATGTCCAAGTTAAGTGATTATTCGTCGTACGGTGGATAGTCTATCTGTAACGTCAGTCCCACCAATACTTCTGTTACTGCGTGGCGGGGGGGGGGGGGGGGGTGGATGTGAGGACAGAGAAAGGAAACCGAGAGTCTCAATTGGTTGGTGATTTATGCTGAGAAGGTCACCAGCCCTCAGCAGCGTTGCATATTTATTAAGTTGCATATTTTTATTATTTATTTTTTATTTTATTTTTATTTATTTTATTTTTATTTTTTATTAAGTTGCATATATTAAGTTGCATATTTTTAATCGTTCTACTTCTGAGATTTAAGAACTTAAATCTCAGAAGTAGAACGATTAAAAATTTGCACTTGAAAAACTTGTTTTCGATCATTTTAAATCTGAATATAGTTACTACCCTTATAATACTTATTACCCTCAGATCGTGCTGTCACTGTGCTTGCATTGTTGCCGACACATCGTGCTTGCACGCCATGCGCCCATGTGCGTCCGCATGCATTGTTATCTGCGTAGTTTTCCCCATAGCATGGCAGGATTTTTCCCTAAACGCGGAAAGTTCCCTAGACAATCAGCTTTTCTGTGTATAAATTACCCTGCAGTAATAAAATCGCCTGGAAATAGGTTAGAGCATGATATCTTTATGTATTTTGTGCGCTGAATACGAATCTGACATTAGGGTTCGCCAAGCACGTCAGGGTTTCCCCTTAGACGCGGAAAATTCCCTAGAAAATCAGCTGTTTCGGGTATGAAATTACCCTTGATATTGCAATCGTCTGGAAAAAGGTCAGGCATGATATCTTCATGTATTTTGGTGCGCTGAATACAAATCTGACATTAGTTTTCCCCAGCATGTCAGAGTTTCCCCCAGGACGCGGAAAATTCCCTAGGAAATCAGCTTTTTCGGTATGAAATTACCCATGGTATTGATATCCTTATGTATTTTGTTGCGCTGAATACAAATCTCACGTTAGTTTTCCCCAGCATGTCAGGGTTTCCCTTTAGATGCCGAAAATTCCCTAAAAAATAGCTTTTCCGGCTATGGAATTAACCTTAGCAATTAAATCGTCTGAAAACAGGTCAGGCATGATATTTTTATGTATTTTGGTGCACTGAATACAAATATGTCATTAATTTCCCCCTAGTACGTCAGGGTTTGTCTCTAGATGTAAAAATTTTTCTAGAAAAACAGTTTTTTCTATATATGGAATTACCCTGGGTATTTAATTCATCTTTCCGTATGAATTCAATACCAAGGTTAATATCATACCCGAAAAAGCTAATTTTCTAGAAACTTTTGCACGTCTACGGTGAAAGCCTGACTAGACGGGGGGAAATTAATTTCATATTTGTATTTAGCGTATCAAAATACATAAAGATATTATGCCTGGCCTGTTTTAGACGATTTCAATAACAAGGGTAATTTCATACCTGAAAAAGCCTATTTTCTGGGGTATTTTCCGCGTCTAGGGGAAAATCGTGACGTGCTGGGGGAAGTCTAATATGAGATTTGTGTTCAGCACTCCAAAATACATATATATATATATATATATATATATATATATATATATATATATATATTCGGTTTCGGTTTTTATTCCTTTGGAATAGAACCGAAGGGCCTATGACAAAGCCACCGAACGCGTCCTCGGGTTGCGGATAGAGGGTCCCTGTACCAAGTGTTTCTGCTGAATATGGTTACAATAATTAATAAGCAGTCGCGGACAATTGTCCAGGGATGGTCCAGAAGGAATAACTCCTAAGCGAAGGCATAAAAACCGTGCCGAAAGCTAAATGGCACCTGGGTTAGGTGTCTCAAACGGTGACTCTGGGATACCGGGCGACCTTTCAGAGTATCAGCCTTATCCTTGCACGCGGGGCTCTACAAGGATGGACTAACCCTTTCCCTAGCTGCTCGTGGGAACAACAATGAAACCACCAAAACACCAAAATGTTGTAGATGCGGTTCAAGACAATCGAACGCGCAGAGCACCCGACAATGGGTCGGCAAACAATGCCGATCAGCCTAGAGTTCGGGGTGCTGAAAATAATTTAGATGGAAACACGACGACGAACCGGCGAAACGCCCACATTGAGTGGACGGATCGACTCAGGGATGACGTGCTAGACTGCTACGATGCCAGCATTATCCCTGTTCGCGGAGGCTTTATGGCGCGTATGCACACTCTGTGGTTTCAGAAACACCCAGAGCTTCAGCACGTTTCGCATCAGTTTTTGCGAAATCAAGCCGACTACCTCCGGAAAAATGGATATGTACGTGGAGCGCTTCCCCAACCGCTGCTTTATCAAGCTGCAGACGAAGATGAGGAAGCGACATTGAGACCAACCGCAGAAAGCAGGCACCTTCTGAGAGATGATCGCAATTTCATTACTAGAAGGAACATTAACATGCAAGTTCCTCCTAAGCCCCAAGATCTGGCTTAAATGAATATCTTTCTTCGTGGAGATATCTCGCAAGTGTCCGACCTCTGGACCATCAATTGCTCAGTTTATGGTGCTGCGAGAACTTTGGCTGATTCAAATCGAAGGCTGAAACCAACGGTGCATCAAAAGACCAAAAGACGCTTGCATCAACTGAACAAGAAGATTGGATGGGCAAGACAGAATGCGTCCCGTGTTCAATGTGTGATTGACTACATAACATCTGGTAGACCGTTTACGGAAAGGGTTCGAAAGTTCGCCCAAGAACTAAGGATCTTGAATCACACACTAAACAAGTCAAAGCTGCTGACAATCAAGCAGCATATTGTTGACAAAATACGGCTGTTATCTGACGCAAGGAGGAGAATACAGAAGAGGGAGAGATGGATCATGGAGAATCAACAGTTTCTCGCTGACCCATCGCGCCTCTTCAGCGATCTACCTGTTTCTGTCAAAAATCCACAAAAGCCCAAGGAGGTAGAGACTTTTTGGAGAGAGGTGTACAAGATCCCGAAAACACTAGAGTTGAAAGAAGATACTGAAAATATCATCCGCTTCAAGGAGTTTTGCGACAACCTCATACAATCTGAGGAGGAATGTCCATCAATCACTGCCGAAGAGGTGAAAAAAGCACTTAGAGGCACGAAGAACTTTTCCGCTGCTGGACCAGATTGTATCAAGAACTTTTGGTGGAAGAAGTTTACTTTTACACACCAACATTTGGCCCGCATATTCACCTCCTATTTAAATACGGAGACGCCCATTCCGCAGTGGCTGGTGTTAGGACGCACTATACTCCTGCCAAAAAAAAGGCAACTTGTCCAACCCAGAGAATTACAGGCCAATATAACTTGTTTGAACACGCTGTATAAGATCTTTACAGCTGTCCTCAACAAGAGGATTGTTCGACGAATTGAGCCTGTATGGCGAGAGATGTACGAACAACGTGGCTCGAAAAAAGGTGTAGCAGGCTGTCAAGAGAACCTCCTAATTGACAGGTGTGTCTGTAAAGACGCTGCAGCTCTGTCAGCGCGTCCTGCCAATGGCCTGGATTGAGTACCGGAAAGCTTTCGATTCAACCTCTCATAGACTTATCATCTGTCTGTTGGAAAGCTTGAAGGTACATCCACACATAGTGAGATGCATAGAGAGATTGATGCCTCTTTGGAAAACTAAATTTACTATCTCATCTAGAAATTATCGTGTGACAACGAACAACGTCACCTTCCAGAGGGGCGTCTTTCAAGGTGATACCATGAGCCCTTTGCTTTTTTACATCACACTTTTGCCTCCATCTCTCGCACTACGAAATTCTCCTGGATACCTCTGTGGCAACACTAATCAGCGCGAGCATAAGGTCACTCATGTATTTTATATGGATGACCTGAAGATCTATGCCTCTGGTAGAAGCAAACTTCAAACTGCTACAAATATTGTCAAGAACTACATAGGAGAGATTGGGGTGGACTTTGGCTTGGACAAGTGTGCCAACATTTATCTGAAGAAAGGAAAGATTACTGGCGTTCCCAAGGACCCTGAGCTTGTGGATATAAGTGTTATCAGACATCTTAATACTGGAGAGACCTATACATACCTGGGCGTGCCTCAAAACCGCATTCAGGACGTAACATCAGTGAAGGAGTCTCTGCGAAGCAGATACAAGCATCTTCTTCGACAGATTTGGTCTTCCAATCTGTCGGCGTTGAACAAGGTATCTGCGACTAACATGCTTGCCGTCCCGGTTCTACTCTACTTGTTTGGGGTAGTTGAATGGACGAAGAACGAGCTTAAGGCCCTTGATGGCATTACACGTAAGATCATGCATATGCATAAAAGCTTGCATATCAATTCGTCAGTTCCGCGATTATATATTTCACGCCGTCAAGGCGGACGCGGACTTCTGAATCTCTAGGGTCTTCATAACCGGATTGTTCTAAGTACAGCTTACATCGCTGCGAATGGCAGAGATCCTCTCCTAAAGATGGTCAGGAACCACGAGATGATTGGAGAAGGAGCGTTCCTTTACAAAGCCGCGGAGCAAGCGGCCGAGACCCTTGGCCTGAATTTTAACATCAGAAGTGAGGAAAGTGCATTACTTCATCTAGATGCTTCACTTCTAAAAACGAAAGTGAAGAAAGCAGAGGTTGAAAATTTTCACCAAGAGCTACTCGACAATAAAATGCACGGAAACTTTCACAGAAATATAGAAAAACAGTCCTTGTCGAAGGAGCAAACTTTTGCTTTCCTCAAATCATCAGGGCTTAATTCAGGTACAGAGGGTTTTATTTTCGCATGCCAGGACTGTGTCATTTCCACCTTAGCATACCGTGAGCGCATTTTATGTCAAGAAGTTGCCAGTGATAGGTGCAGAGCGTGTCATGCACACGCTAAGTACGTAGAACACATACTATCAGGGTGTCCGACCCACGCGGGAACGACGTATATCTATAGACATAATGCGGCCCTAAGAGTGCTTTATTACCATCTTTGTCGCTCTTACGGTGTAGGCCGCGATCCTGCCCTGCCGAGCGCTCTAAAGGAGATAGAGTCGATTGTCCGAAACGAGAAGTGCCAAATTTTCTGAAACTACGATTTTCGGGCAGCAGTCTCCGTTGCGCACTCAAGGCCTGACATTATTCTCCAAGACTTCGAGAAACGAACTATATTCGTGATCGAATTCTCGGCTCCGTCCGAATACAATATCACTGCAAAGCAGAAAGAAAAAGAGGAGAGGTATCAAGACCTTAAAAGAGAGCTACAGCGACTGTACCCAAAATATTCCGTACAAGTAATTGTCCTTGTGATAGGTGCTCTCGGAGGTGCGAAACTATCACTGGTTCGTAACCTTAAAGCCATACCCACGTGCCAAGAATATGCCAAGGCACTTGCGAGATGGATGCAGAAAGCTGTCATCCTTGGGTCGCTTCGTGTCCTCAAGACACACGAGGGTTTCGCCGGCTTGTCGTTGTGATTTTGTCGTTGCCTATGACCACCCATCTCACGGTTGTGAGACGTGGCCATAGGTGTGATTTACCGCGGTGCTACTGGGGGCTATTGACATTTCGTTGAATGGCAGTTGCTCTTAGTGGGACCCTGCGGTGGTTGTTTAACTTTTTTTTGAAATTATATATATATACCATGCTCTGACCTTTCTGTCAAGACATTTTTTATGTAGGCCTGTGTTTTCAATAGAAAGTTATATTTTATGTATCAGGAACAATTTTTTATTTAAAAACCCGAAAAAAATCACAATTATTAGCGCGAAAACTTGCAAAATGCAATTTATCACCTATGGGGTTTTTTGGGACCCTATAAAACAGACTTATGGGGGAGATATTTAAAAGGTAATTTTTGATTCTTATTGTATGGTTAATTTTGAAGAAAAATGTTGAGTTTCAACTCTATTCACATAAGTTTGACTTAATGGGGTTTGCGGAATCTCTAATATCATTTTTTAAACAAAAAAATTCATTTTTTTTAAATTTGATCAAATTTTCAGGTCATATGCACGAAACGTAAAAAAAAATTTGCACCACCCTATTGATGATGATAAGTGATCTTAAAAGTAAAGCAATAACCCAGATAAGGATACAATTTAGACTAGTTGGAGGATCGTTTTCAAGATTGGAAACATATGAAATTTATAACATTGCTATATCCCGTAACCTTTGATCGTTGAAAATAAGTGCCCGTCGAAATTAATGACAGAGTAATGATCCTTGATGTAATGGATGCTTGAAGGTATTTTCTCCCAGATCTCATAGGATAACTGATGGTCATCACACGACCAGCAGACATCACGATTCGTAGGGTCGGGTCTTCTCTTAATCTTGATTAATTGTCAACTGGAAGTTAACGTGATAATTTTTTTGCCTCAAACCGATGTTTACTGTTCAAATTTCACAACGGATCAGTGCTAAACAAAAACTTTTAAATATATTTCCCTATTGAGTTGATCTAAAAAATTGTATTTGAAAGAATGCTTGTATTCTTTAGCATTAGTGCGCTACGAGCGCACTAATTACCCTTTCTTTAGAAAAAAAAACTCGGCTTATTTTCCAACATTTTGTTATGGATTTTACAGAAAATCTTACATGATTTGAGAACGTTGCATATAATTGAAAGAAGTTTCCTCATTATACTGAGAAAATTCCAGTAAATTCTATATGAATGACAAAATTTTGTCCACTAACAATTCGTTAAAATTCGCAGGTTATTTTTTTCATTGACAAAATATGACTCTCCACAATTGAAAAAAAAATACATAGAATTAAATTTGACTATTTGAATTTGATTCGAATTTTCTGTAAGGCTCCGTTTACCGTGTTTCTGGAAATAATTGTCAAATAAATGTATTAAATTTTTTTTTTCATATCAAAATCTTCTTTTTTAAGTTCAAAAGTAAGAAAAATGAGACATTTATGTTCATGATGAAAAGCACGAACGGTTGATTTTGGTTACTTCTATTAAAAATTTGAGCTTCTCTTCACATATTGATCCTTTATTACAACAAATTTCACTTTACAACTTTACACTTAAGAGGTTTTCCATATTTTTCAAAATAAATACCGCACAGAAAGAAAAACGGAAAAATCTGAAATTTACGAGGTATTCAAATAGGTATTTAATTCTTCTAATATAACTATTTGATTAAATTTTCAAGATTGTCGCTAATCGTGAATAGCGACCAAAAAACCTTTTTTGGATCAAAATTCAACTCATTTTTTTCTTGGTTGATGATTCATCATTTTAGTTCTAAAATCTTTTTTATTGTTCAAAATTTAACTATTTTGTTAACACTTTCAGTTTTAATTATTTCTTTAACAGAACATTTAACTATTTCTTGTTCAGATAAACATTTGTCTTCTTCAGTTGAAAATTCAACTTTTTGGTTGAAAATGTCTGTATTTTGTTGAAACTTTGTCTTTTGTTGTAGAAAATTAATCTTATGGGTGACTAATTTAACTTTTGGGTTGAAAATTCATGTATGATGATAAAAAATTATTCTTTTTTTTTGTATAAAATTAATCTTCTTGGTTCAAAATTCATTTCTTTGGCTTCAAAATAATTTTTTTTCTAATTAATTTTTCAACTGAAAATTTAACTGTTTCATTATTGGTACAAAATTGACCGTTTTTGGATAAAAATTCATTTCTTTCGTTGAAAATTAGTTTGTTATTTGAAAATTAATTTTTTCAACTGAAGATTTAACTATTTTTTTTTGTCGAACTTAACATTTTCTTTTATTTGCTTAAAAACTTATTTCTCTATTTTAAAATTAAATTATTCTATTTTTTGTTAAAAGTTCATCTTTTTTCGTGAAAAATTCATCGATTTTGTTAAAAATTCAACTATTAGGTTGAAAATTCCATTACAAATTCAAATATTTGGTTGAGAATTCAATTTTTTCGTTGTCAAAAATTATTCGTTTTTGATAGAAACTTAATCTTTTTGCTTAAAATTTCATTTCTTTGGTTGAAAATAATTTTTTTTATTAAAAATTATTTTTTTTTTAATTAAAAATTTGCACACCTATTTTTTAGAGAAAGATTGTTGTCCAAATTATTTTTATATGAAAAATTATAATATTGCAATCTACCTATATATTATCAAGTAAATAAGTATCGAATAATGGTATACTTCTTTTAGAAATGGATAACAAATAAATGCATTTTACAAGGTTGATCACATTACTGAAGATTGGAATAATTAATGAACCAGACATGACTGCAATAAATCAAATCTAAACAGTGGTATATATATCATTATGGCTTCAAAAAAATTTACATGAAAGAAAAAAAAACTTGAATGCTCGTTATATAAATTTCGGTGCAATGCAGACGAAATAAAATCTAGGTTCGTAAAATAAGTCTTAATTAAAAATTAAGAAAGGAACCTCCAAAGCAATTATATAAAATGAGCCTCATAATGCAATTTATACATATAGCTATAACCGACCGTCAGAAAAAGTGTTTCTTTAATCTAAACTGTAATTTAGACACTTGTTTATGCATTAATAATAAACTTAGACTTGTTTTTTGCAGACAGATGAATCAGACTCAATGATTTACTCGGACCACGGACAATGAAAAAGAGATTGTCCGCAATCTGATAGATCGACTGGGATGCTAAAAATAAAAAAAAACACGCCGGCTAGACTTTTAATTAACGTGGGGCAAGAATCACCTCATAAATCCGTTGTTTCGTCAACAAAAAACACTGAATGCAGACACGATTTTTTTACCGAAAAACGTAACATTTTTTTGGATCTCATAATGCACAAGGATAAAGGTCGTGCGGCAAATGACCATTTACTTTTATATACTACTAGAATTTATTGAATAATCATCCGTCCAATTAACACAATTTCAAAATGAACATATTTACATTCAAAAGAAATTTTAGAAATTTGAATAATTAAAAAAAATGCTTCATAAGTAAAGACATTTTAAAATAGAGGTTTTAAACTTGTGTATTCTTTTCCGCCACATTTTGTCGGATTTTTATTTTCTCTTTCGGTATATTTTTGTCTTTCGGAAAGAGGAGTATCTAACCCCATTTCATCCACAGGAATCGCAGGAATATAGAGGAGCATTTTTACATTCTCATTCTAATGAGAAGGTATTGGTTTTATGTAAAAATTGACATAGTCGGTTTTCATCAAATCTCCACGTTTTGAGACCCCCTGAGCTAGAAAAAACGATTTTTACCAAGGTGTCTGTCTGTCTGTAGTCTGTAGTCTGTCTGTCTGTCTGTCTGTCTGTAGCCACGATAACTTTCGAAAAAATGATCAGATTTGATTGAGCTTTGGCACACTTTTTTATGGCCGAAAAATAGAGAACGAGTTCGTTAACCAGCTATTTTGGATGAAAATCCAAAAAGTGAGCACATTTTGAAAATTTTTGAGACCACTTTTTTGGAAGATTTGAAAATTCTATGTACGGTTATTAGTAGTACGCAAAATGACGAACAAAATATTCTTATGACTTTTCGTGATAAAAAAAAAATTACTGGAGTTATAGCATTTTCAAAATTCTAAAAAACAAACGAAAATGAATATTTTAAGCCGAAAAACGCACGATATGAAAAAAAGTCAAGAGGAGAAAAACGTTGCTTTTTGAACACCCTATAATATTTTCATAACAACTTTTTGAATTTTTTGAAAAATAAAAAATTCAAATTTTGATCGCACAAAAAATTAATGAAAAATCAAAAAAGCCATTTTGCTGTCAAACTATGCAAGATACCAGAAAAGATCATCTCGCCAAAATTGTGCACCTAAAAAAGATCTACAAATTTCTTATGATTCACTTTTTGATATGACGCGCAGTTTTTGTTTTATTCGTAAAAAACAGCATTGAAAATAGAAAAATCAAATTTTCAGACTAATATTACCAGCTACGAAAAAATGACTAAAACAAAATTTGTTCATCCAAGGAAGAGGTACAAATTTATTGTGACTCATGTTTCGATAGGATGCGTGGTTTTTGTTTTATTCGTGAAAATAACATTGACAGTAAAAAAAATCAAATTTTTGAAAAAACAATGCAAGGTACGAAAACATATGAATGAAAAAAAAATTGTGCATTCAAAAAAGACTTACAAACCCGTAATCAATTTTTGTCGTAAGAATATATTCAAAATGAAAAAATTAACTTTTTTGATAAACGGCACAAGCTAAAATAAAATGTTAACTAATAAAATTTGTCGCCTTAATTATATCATTACTTTTCATTTGAAATCAAATACCAATTTAGTAATTTGTATATGAAGAAGATATAACACGAAGCACAAAGTGCGCGCTCAGTGTATTTACCAAATCGCACGCCGTAAGTGCGCTCAAACTTTTTTGTTTCTATCATACGGTTCAAATGATTTTCAAATCAAATATCGAGCGCGAAGCGCGAGTGTCTGGATGAGAATGTGTTCCTTAAGGTCGATAGAACCTTGAGTAAATAAAGTTCCTTTTCAGTTTAAAATAAAAACAAATTTAACAATCACTTAATATGTAGAGGTTTTGATAATTTTATAATATTTGCAAACAAACTTTTTCTTTTCATCGAAGTCGAACACGAAGTTCAAAAATCTAGAGGAGTCGAGCGTAAAGCGCGATGCAAATACGCCCGAGCGCGTAGCGCGAGGTGAATACATAATCGAGCGCGAAGCGCGAGATAAATATATGACCGAGCGCGAAGCGCGAGATCCAACAGTCGCGCGCCCTAGGCGCGCTCAAACTTGCGAGCGAAGCGAGCCGCGCGCGAAGCGCGCCATGAGAATGTGCCCGCAAAGCGGGCAGATTTTTTTAAATTAATTTGTTATTTAAGAACAAAGTTGACTTTTTTTCTAAATCATCCCATTCTTTGCAACTACTTATATTTTTGTAAAACATAATGAATTCAGTAAAGACAATCCTTAAAAATAATATCTAGCAGGTTATAACATTAAATTTTTTTACATTCTCATCAGAGAAGGTATTAGATTTGTGTAAACTTTGCCCCCCCCCCCCCCCCTTAGCGCGCGCGACTGTTGATGATTGTGAATTCTCTTTTGTTAAAGCTCCTTCGGCTTCGCACTCGATTTTGTCCAAAATGCGAACTTTTCTACATTATAGTTCCAACACTATTATATAAAATGCATATTATATTTATTTTTGTACCTCAGCCTGGGCTTACTAATTCAGATATTGCAAAATAAAGTACAAGTTTTATATATCATGATTACTTTAATATTTTTTTCTTATTTTTCATTCAATTTTATCCTCAAATAACCTGGAAAATGTATCATTTCAATAAATTTATATGATTAAAATTCATAATATGCATTGGTATTGAAAAAAACTTATTTGCATTGTATTGTTTTTATAATTGAAAAAGTGCGCATCGTAAAAAAAACAATTTTGTTATTAAATATTTTATTGCAACTTGTATCGTTTTTCCATATATTTAATTTGTTCAATTTAATGATATTTTTTACAATTTGAACCAAAAATACGCATCCCAGCGTAAAGTTGTTCTAAGAAAAATTTAAAAACAAAAGTTTTTAGCAAACTTGTTGATCATTTTTGGTTGAACAACTTTTGTCTATTAATTTTTTATCGTCTTTTGTGTGTTTTTTTCAGAAATTATTTTTTTTTTATTTTTAATGCTATTTTGACGATTAAAACAAAAACTTTACTTCTTTAAAAAACTTATTTATAACAAATTTTTATAGTTCCTTTTTGTCTGAGCAACTTTTGTCGATTCATTTTTTTCATAGCTTGTTTCGTTAGTCCACAAATTTAATTCTTTTGTTTTTTCAAAATTTATTTTCTAAGATTAAAACAAAAACTATGCATCCTATCAAAAAGTTATTGCTAACAAATTTGTAGATCTTTTTGTATGCACAATTTTTGTCCATTTATCTTTTTATGTACCTTGCGTCATTTCTCCCAAAATTTAATTCCTTTTTTTATTTCTTTTCTAAGATTAAAACAAAAGATATGCATCCTATCAAAGACTGATTGCTAAAAAAATTTGTAGATCTTTTCTGAATGTACAATTTTTGTCTATTCGTCTTTCTATGAACCTTGCGTCGTTTTTCCAAAGATTTAATTTTTCTATTTTTCATTCTATTTTTTACGAATAAAACAAAAACAACATTTTTTCTTCCATTTTTTCTTATATCTTGCATAGTTTGACCGAAAAATGGAATTTTTAATTTTTCATTATTTTTGTGCGATCAAAATTTGAATTTTTGATTTTTCAATAAATTCAAAAAGTTGTTATGACAATATTGTAGGGTGTTCAACAAATCAACGTTTTTCTTTTCTTGACTTTCTTTCATATCGTGCGTTTTTTTGGCTTAAAATGTTCATTTTTGTTTGTTTTTTGGAATTTTGAAAATACTATAACTCCGGTATTTTTTTTTTACCAGAAAGTCATGAGGATATATTGTTTGTCTTTTTGAGTACTATACTAATAACCGTACATAGAATTTTTAAATATTGAAAAAAGTGGTCTCAAAAATTTTCAAAATGTGCTCACTTTTTGAATTTTTATCCAAAACGGCTGGCTAACGAACGTGACGTTCATTTTAGGACACTTGACGAGTATACCAAAGCACAATCCAATCTGTCAATTCTTTCGATAGTTATCGTGCTAACAAACTAAAAATCTACAGACAGATATACAGCCAAACAGACAAACAGACACACAGACAAACAGACACATTCGTAAAAACCAGTTTTTAGGATTCAGGGTGTCTTAAAACGTGGACATTTTACAAAAACGTGGAGGGGGGGGGGATTTAACACAGATCTAATACCTTCTCATTATAGGATAAAAATGTCAAAACAGGTTTTCGCGAATGTGCCTGTCTTTCTGTGCGTATGTTTGTGCGTATGTGTGTATGTCGATTTTTATTCTGTCAGAACGATAACTTTCGAAAGAATCGTTAGTACATATTATAGAAGAATCCATAGTATTTTTCAATTTTATAAAAAAATTTAATAAACAAATACATATCTTAGTCACTTCACGCCCTAAACACTTCGTTCCTTTAACAAAATTGATCAAAAATTTTGTCAGAAATCAATAATCTATACGATTTCCTAATACCTGATAGAAATGGTTAATTGTTTAAATAAATTTGTAAAAATAATAGTATATTGTGCTACAAGTTGAAAAAGCGAGAGATTTAAAACGAGTGTGAAGTTAGCTACCCGAGCGGAGCGAGGGTGGCTATCACACGAGTTTTAAATCGTCGCTTTTTCAATGTGTGGGACACGATACTTTTTCTATAATTTGTTAAAAAGTGCTAGTTTTTGTTTACCTGTTTTTTGTGTAAAAAGAAGGCGATTTTTTGTCGATTGACGCAACAATGACAATGGCAATTATCAAAACCATGGCAATAATATGGCAGTAATAATAAGCTTGTTCTCACAATTGAATAGTTGGCCCATAAAGTTGAGGGCTTCAAAACTTCCGATTTTTCGTGAAAAAAACCAAGCACAGTATTTTCGGAGAAACTGACGGTGTTTTTTTGCTTTTGCCAAGTGACAAAAGTACATACAAAATACACAACTCGAGACTTTTCAGGAAATTGCTTTTAGGTTAGGGACGACAGTCGGAAAATAGAATGAAGTTGGCTGCGCACGATGCACGAGTCCACCCGAGGCAGCACGAACCCACCCGAAATAACATTTACTTTTTCCACTGTGCCTCACTTTTATCACTGTCCATTTACTTTTTCCACTGCATCTGTCCACTTTTGTCACTGTTGCCCGGAAAGGTCGGCACTGCGCATGCGCCACGTCATCGAGCAAAAATCGGTAACTTTTTACACCAAAAACAGGTGGAAAAACTGGCACTTTTTCGCGAATTGTAGAAAAATAGAAATTTTTATCAAGTTTCAAATGGCAGATTTCGTTTTTTCCAACGAAATAAAATTTAAAATACTTTGGGAAATCCTTCCATTATGATACTTTACCAACCAATAATATTTATTTATTTTATAAACAATTTTATTTGAAGATTCATGACTTGACTTCTTTTTAACAAGTTGAAGATATACGTGAAAACAATGCTTATTTACAATTTGAAAAAATCTATAGTCATTTTTAATTTTATAAAAAAATTTAGTAAACAAATGCATACCTTATTGTCAATTGTTTTTTCAACCAAATAAATATTAAATTACTTGTCAAAATCTTTCCCTTATGATAATTCATTAACAAAATATAATCATTTAGGTTATAAAAAATTTTATTTAAAAAATTCACGACTTGAATACTTGTCAATAATTATTCATTCATCAGAATAAATGTTATGAAGAAAGCAAAATACAGCAATTTAAATTGTTTGAAGAAACAGTTGGCCACTCTTCAAAAATTACAAAATTGTGGACTTTTTAGTAAAATTGTTTATGAAAAACATCTGTGATTCATTCATAAAATAACATAAATATATTTGGCTAAGTTATTTGAGTTGAAAAAAAGAAATCTGCCGGTTGAAAATTGACGAAAATCTGTATTTGCGTATAAAATTCATTTAATTAAATAACAAATTATGTCTTCTGATAAAGTCTCCAGGACCATTCTGAGTAATTGTTGAAAAGAAGCCAAGTTATGAATTTGTTTATAAAATTGTTTATAAAATAAACAAATATTATTGGTTGGTAAAGTATCATAAGGAAAGAATGTTTCCAAGTAATTTAAAATTTATTCTGTTGAAAACACGAAATCTGCCGGTTGAAAATATATGTCATAAATTAAATTACGTTAAAAAAAAAAAAAAAAAAAAAAAAAGGCTTATTGGCTCATGTTTTAGAGTTAGGCCAGGATTCGGCTTTGGGCACATATTAACTCCTATCAAATACAACGCTGCTTAAGGCTGGTAACCTTCTCAGCATAAATCACCAACCAATTGAGACTCTCGGTTTCCTTTCTCTGTCCTCACCTCCCCCCCCCCACACACAGTAACAGAAGTATTGGTGGGACTGACGTTACAGATAGACTATCCACCGTACGACGAATAATCACTTAACTTGGACATGATTTCGGCTCGCAAAACAAATTTCGCGCATAAAGGTGATAGTTGGGTGTACAATCTAAACATGAATAATACAAACAATAAAGTAGCCTCGGAATGGACTGAAACTTGGATTGACGAAATGCGTACACACGGTAAACGTAAAAGTCGAGTTTCAGGCGATGAATGGAGACTGGGTGTCTGGAATGCTAGAGGAGTGAATGACCTTAAAATAAGAGAACTACGAGAAACTATGCATGCAAGGAAACTAGATATTTTATGTGTACCTGAGACGAAGAAAAAGGGTTGCGAAAGTAGAAAGCTAGAAAATGGGGTGTTGAAAGGCGGTTTTGAAATATGGTCAGGAGTAGATAGTGAATCAAATCGTAGTCAAGGGGTCGGTTTAATTATGAATGAAAAAGCAAGACAGCATCTCAAAGATCATGATTTTGTATCTCCCAGATTGTTGTGGGCTAGAATGAAGGTAGGAATCAGAAGGTTATTTATCATAGCGTGTTACGCCCCAGTTGACAGTGAACCGCGAGAAGTCAAAGACGCCTTCTGGGACACTTTAAATGACACAATAAGTACTTGCGATCAAGGTGAAAGAATAATTCTATTAGGAGATATGAACGGATGGGTCGGCGTTCAACGTCAGGATACAGATACAGAAAGGGTGCTAGGTAAATTTGGGGATCCAAGAAAAAATTATAACGGGGAAAAGTTAGTTAGCTTATGCTTAGAAAAGGGCCTATTTATTACCAATAATTGGTTTAGACATAAAATGATCCACACGTACACTTGGTGTAAAGGAAATAACCGCAGTGTAATTGACTTCGTTATTGCGGATGAAAGACTAAGAGAACTAGTCAAAGATACAAGAGTCATGAGGGGTTCCGAATGCAATACTGATCATTACCTTTTAATCTCTAAAATAAACTTAGGCCGGGGATGGAAAAGAAAGAGAACAGAAAAAACGAAACAAACTCGAATAAAAATTGAAAATTTACAGAAACCGGAAGTGCGAATAGAGTTTCAAAATAAGTTAAGCGAACGCATAGATAGGGCAACTTGGGAAGCGCTTACGAGCAATAAAGATATAGAGGGCGCGTGGGCTTTATTACGGGATACCATTGTTAGAAGTGCGATTGAAGTGTGTGGTACGGCAGTGGTAGGGAGAAAGTCTGGCGATGCGTGGTGGAATGATGAAATTGCGGCAGCCCAAAAAGAAAAGAAAGAAGCGCACGACAGAACGTTGCACATTACAGGTATTAGCGATGAGGAGAGAAATAGACTTAAAAATGATTACAGACACAAAAAGAGAAAAGTTAAACGACTAGTCAAAGAGAGTAAAGAGAAAATCAGAACAGAAGAAGAGAGGAAAATACAAAACAGCTTTGAAGGAATGATGAAACTATTATATAAACAGTTGAAGGAAAGTAAAAATACAGAGTTTGCGAGCATGAGAAACAGCAAAGGTGAAATGCTATATGATATAGACGGGATAGTATACGCTTTAAAAGACTCTTTTAAAGAACTATTAGGAGGTGAAGATATAGGACAACAAAACTGCGACATAGAACATAATGCATTAGAAAACCCAATTGAAAAAGTCTGTGTCACTGAGGTCAGAGACATAATAAAGAATTTGAAAAACGGTAAGGCTGCTGGTGCAGACAGTATTAGCGCCGAAATGCTTAAATACGGTGGCGAGTACATGCCTCACAGGTTGTGCGAATTGATAAATTTGTGTATCGAGACAGGAAAAGTCCCAGACGATTGGAGAAAAGCGATTATCGTACCAATATACAAAAGAAAGGGAGACAAAAGCAACTGCAGCAATTACAGAGGTATCAGCCTACTAAGTACCGTAAGTAAAATATACTCAAAAATACTTATTCGTAGGGTAATGGAAATCACAGAAGAAAAAATATGGGAAGTCCAAAGTGGATTTATGCCAGGAAGATCATGTACAGATCAGATATTTAGCCTAAGACAGATCACAGAAAAAAGCTTGAGAGTAGGAAAAAAAGTGTTCTGTGCATTTATTGACCTAGAAAAAGCATTTGACACGGTAAATAGAAGTATACTTTGGGAAGTTCTTAAAGAATACGGAGTAAATGGAGGGCCCCTGCAAGCAATAAAAACAATATATACAGGTAGTAAAGCGAGCGTAAGGGTAAACGGGAAACTGAGTGACTGGTTCGATATTACGCAAGGCGTGAAACACGGATGCGTTATGTCCTCGTGGCTATTTATCATATTCATGGATAAGTGTCTAAGAACTGCACTCTTCGACGAAGAAGGTGTAGATCTCCAAACAGTTAAGGTACGTGGGTTAGCTTTCGCAGATGACAAGATTGTTATGGCAGAATCAGTCGAGGACTTGCAAAGAATGTTGAATAAACTTCATACTCAAAATTAACGTAAATAAAACAAAAATCATGGTGTTTGAGGGTAAGAGTGAGAAAACAATGTGCAACATTGTCCTAAATGATGAGAGATTAGAACAAGTTGACAAGTACGTATACCTAGGTAGTCTATTCACTAGCGACGGAAAAATAGATGGGGAGTTAGATAGGCGCATAAATAAGGGTAAGCAGGTTATCGGTAGAGCAGGGTCCATCCTAACAAATAAAAACATATCAAAAAAAGCTAAAATGGCCATACATAATTCTATATTCATACCGACTGTACTATACGGTAGCGAAACATGGACATCTCAAGAAAAGGACAGGAGTAAAATTAACGCGATCGGCATGAGACCTCTGCGCATAATATGCGGGAAAACACTGATGGATAAAGTCCGAAACGAGACAATCCTCAAAGAATGCGGTGCAAAAGAGGCAATAGTTGACACATGGGAAAGAAATCAGTTAAGATGGTTCGGTCATCTTGAAAGAATGAAAGATGAACGACTGACCAAACAAGTGTATAAAGGTAAAGTAAATGGCAGAATGCCGAGAGGTAGTCCGCCGAAAGAATGGTTAGAATCGGTAAATGAGACATTAATCCGAAGAGACGTAAGAAGCCATAGAAACACACGAGCTTGCATGAAAAAATGCATGGACGTGAAGGAAGCTAGAGTAGTATGCCAGAACAGAAAAGTGTGGCGACAAATAGTTTGTAAACAGAGTGACAATAGAATGAATGAAGCCTGAAACAAAGACCTTGGAATCTAATGGGCCCAAGTGGGGAACCATACATAACAATTTTGTGAGGCTCTTCACTTGGGGTGATCGCTAGAGAGATTGATCAGCAACCTGGGTCGGAGCAGTGTTGCGGAATAAACGTGTCATTTGAATAAATGACACGAGAATTCCAGATCAATCTAAAACATATATACCTAACACCTATATACCTACATACTTTACACCTATATACCTATCTAACTTATACCTATATAATCTACATCAATCCAACCATTTCTCCAACCGAGCAAGTCACGCCTACCCCGAAAGGGAAATGGCTTAATGGTATAATAATAATAATTTAACAAATTTATTTAAAAAGTTAACAATTGTTTTCATGTATTAACAGATTGTAATTTTTTTTTACTTCCGACAAATTTTTGATCAATTTTGTCTTTGGGGCACGAAATGGCTGAGATGTGCATTTGTTTATTAAATTTGTTTTTAACATTAACATTAACCATTCATTTGGATTTTTTTAATTGTGACCAAGCATTGTTTTCACGTATATCCCGAAGAAAAAATTGAAAAATAAAGTCTCCAAGTATTTTTAATAATTCAATTTAATTAATTAATTAATTTAATAATTTTTTATTTTCCAGTAGCTGCACAAAATATAGGATCATATATAAAAAATGTTAACTTTGATCTTCAATAAGAAATTAATGAGAAAAAATGTAAAAATCAGCTTGCAGAAAGCTCTTTGAAATTTAGTTATAACTTTTATTTTTTTTTAAATGCTGGAAGCCAGATCAAAATTGTAAGCTCTAGACTGATTTGCACAGAAAAACTTTTTTTGTTCCACTGTGCTCAAGAACCGTATGAAAGTGATACATGTGACAAATAATTATAAAATATTAAAAATGATATGAAAAATTTAATAACCAAATAGTAAATTTTTCATCTTTTTCGTAGGTTCATATTGTTTTTTTTTCATCAAACCTGTTCCAAATATGTTTAAAATTGATCAATAATTACATACATTTGAAATAAGTAAATATTTCTGATTGCCGAAATCAGTCAAAAGTGATTTTTCAAATCAGCCAATTTGAGTCACTGATACAATCAGTCATTTTAAATGATCCCATCCGCTGAATTTTCAACTAAAAAGGGTCAATTCAAAAAAAAAGGATTAGTTGAATTTTTAATTAAAATAATCATGAAAAAGATAAATTTTCAACTGAAATAATAAATCTTCAACAAAACAAGTGAATTTTTAACAAAGTAGTTTAACTTTCAACCGAATAGTCGATTTTTTAACTTGAAAAGGTGAATAGAATAGATTAGTTTTCTACCAAAAAAGACGAATTTCGAACCAAAAAGTTCAATTTTCAACTAAGAGAAGATTAACTCCTAATTTTTTAAAATATTAATTGTCAACCAAGCAGATGAACATTCAACTAAATTGATCCATAATTAACCAAAAGAATGAATTTTTACAAATCAGTTCTGACTTTCAAACAAGAAATTGTTTTAAAACAAAATTTTGCGCTAAGAAGATTAATTTTCTACCAAAAAGACGAATTTTCAACAAAATATCATGAATTTTCAACTAGATAGTTGAATTTGCAACCATAAAATATCAATTTCTAACTAAAGAGCTAAATTTTCACCTGAAATTATGACACTTCAATCAAAACTATTAATTTTCAACAAGGGAGATAGACTTTGAACTATTTGAATTAATTAGTTGAATTTTTAAACAAAAAATCATAAATTTGCAAGAGAAAATGAAATACTCAATTTCTCACTTAAAAAATTAATATTTAACAAACAAAAAAATTAATTTTCAATGACTTTGATAAGAATTAAGCTACTTTATTCATCAAATTCTATTAAATTATTACTTAAATTTTCAAAGAAAAATATGCATTTTCAACTAAAATGATGAATCTTCAACCAAAAAAATGGATTTTTAACAAAGTAGTTCAACTTGAAATAAGTAGTAGAATTTTTATTAAAAAATATGGATTATTAACAAAAAATGTAAAAGCTGATATTTCAATGAAAAAGTAATTCAATTTGAAATAAAAAGCAATTTACTTTAACCAAAAAGAGGAATTTTCTACCAAGAAGATTTATTTTCTACCAATAAATACGAATTTTAAATAAAATACATAAAAGTTCAACTAATAGTGGCATTTTCAACTAAAAAAGATGACTTTTCAACCAAAAATAGAGTAGTTAAATATTTATTTAAAAAAATAAATGTTTAACAAAATAATATAACGTATTTCAACAAAATAGTCTAATTGTCAACGATAGATATGAATTTTCAAGTAAACTGATGAATCTTCAACCAAAAAATTAAGTTTTAACAAAGAAGTTGAACTTTGAACCATTTGAATCAAGAAATTAAATTTACAAACAAAAAAACATAAATTTGCACCAAAAAAATGGAATACTTAAATTTTCAGTTAAAAGAAATTAATTATTCAATAGGAAAAAGTATTTTTAATGAAATACTTTAATTTTTAACAGAAGACATGAATTTTCAACTAAAATTATGAATCTTCTAGCAAAAAAATGCTTTTTTAACAAAGCACTTCCACTTTCAAACAAGTAGTAGAATTTTAATTTTAAATAAATGAATTCTCAACGAAAGCTGTAATAGCTGATATTTCAACGAAAAAATAATTCAATTTTAAATTTAAAAAAACATTTTATTCGAACTAAAAAGATGAATTTTCAAACAAGAAGATTTATTTACTACCAATGGAGAAGAATTTTGAATAAAATATATGAAATATAAATCAAATAGTTGAATTTTGAACTGAAAAAGATCAATCTTTAACCAATAATGAAATAGTTTCCAGTTAAAAAATTCATTTTGAACAACAACAAAAAACGAATTTTCAACAAAAGAGTTACATTTTCAAACCTACAGATATGAGTTTACAACTAAAATGATGAATCTATAACAAAAAAATTAATTTCTAACAAATTACTTCAAATTTCAACCAAGTAATTGAATTTTGAACCAAAAATGATGGATTCTAAATGAAAAATGTAATAGTTGATATTTAAAACAAAAAATATATATTTTTTTAAATAAAAAATAAATAAATAAACTAGCTGTGAATTCGATCTCGAGTGCTCATTTCACGAGCACTTTGCATGAGTGATTTTTTTAAATAAAAGACAAACCAAAGTCTTCATTTTGATCAATTTAAAAATGAAATTTACATGAAATACGAAACTACAAAATAATATAAAAAAATTTTAAATACAAAGACAAATCAGACAAATCAAATTTTGTATTCAAAATGATAATTTTTCGAGCTGGAAAAGGGAAGGGAAGAGTTTTGATCCCTTTCCGAGCTTGATGATTTCTTTAAAAAAATTATCAGAATTATTCTATTTGAAACTTTATGATCAAGAAGTCTTTTCTATTCTTGCGTCAACTTTGAATTATGTTAATGAAAAAAGTTTTACTATAAAAAACCGATTTTCAAAATATATAAATTACCTACTCTTTAATAAAATACCCTACTCTTCAATAAAATGTATTAATATTGTAGGTTAATCGATTCGTCTCGTATCAAGGAATCTTTTATATTCTTGCATCAACTTTGAATTATGTCGAAGGAAAGAGTTTTACTATAAAAAACCGTATTTTCAAATATTATGCATTACCATAGCTTCCTTACTCTTCAATCAAATGTATTAATATTATAGATCAATCGATTTGTCTCGAATCAATACATCTTATCTGTTCTTGCATCAACTTTGAATTATTTTAATGAAAAAAGTTTTACTATAAAAAACCGATTTTCAAAATATATAAATTACCATAACTCCCCTACTCTTTAATAAAATGTATCAATATTGTAGGTTAATCGATTCGTTTCGAATCAAGGAATCTTTTACATTCTTGCATCAAATTTTAATTATGTTAATGAAAAAAGTTTTACTATAAAAACCCGATTTTCAAAATATATAAATTACCTGCTCTTTAATAAAATTTATTAATATTGTAGGTTAATCGATTCTTCTCGAATCAAGGAATCTTTTATATTTTTGCATCAACTTTGAATTATGTCGAAGAAAAAAGATTTACTATAGAAAACCGATTTTCAAAATATATAAATTACCATAACTT
>CAKNYM010052634.1:0-15801 GCA_932195095.1 Andricus curvator | reverse complement strand
CAGCTAATTTGTTCGAAAATTAACCTTTTTATTTAAAATTTAACTAATGTGTTGAAAAGTGTTTTTAGTTTAAAATTAATTTTTTTATCTGAAAATGTAGTTATTCCATTTTTGGTTGAAATTTTTCCCTGTGTAAGTTAAAAGTTCAATTATTCGGTAGAAAATATTCATCTATTCTGTTGAAGATTTGTCTATTTGGGTAAAAATTAATCTTGTTTGTTGAAAATTTATCATTTTGGTTGAGGATTCAACTATTTTGTTAAAAATTCTTCTTTTTTAATTTAATTCAACAGTTAAAAACCTTGTTATTTTTCAAATTGAAAATCTAACTATTCCATTTTTTGTCGGAAACTTTTCGGTAGAAAATTAATCTTCTTGGTTAAAAATTCATCTTTTTAGGTTAAAAATTCAGCTATGTGGTACAAAATTTACCTGTTTTTTTGAAAATTTAATTATTATGTTAAAAATGCAACTATTTTGTTAAAGTCTTCTTTTTTGGTAAAAAATTTGACTGTTTTTTTGAAAATTCGTTCTTTTGGATTGAAAATTCATCTTTTATGGTAGAAAATTCATCTTTCTTGGTTAAAAATGCAACCGTCTTCTAAAATATTTGTTTTTGGCGATAATAATGGTCTTTAATGTATCAACGCGTATTTCAATTATATTTTTTGATCGGAGAAGTGTCACATGTGACAAAACCTTTGCAATCCCCCTCCTATGTGACACTTTGTGACGTTCAAGCAGCCCCCACCCCTTCTTTAAAGTGTCACGTAATATGTGGACCCTCCCTATTATTTAAATCTAACCATTTTCCTTTAAATCAATAATTAAATTGATTTTTATCGTTTTTTAAATAAATTTAATTACTTTACCGGAAATTTGTGACTGTAGTCTATTCCGCGTCGGTTCTCGTCGGAATTTAGTGAGTCGAGTAATCTAGTTTATTGGCTATTCTAACTTTCTCTGGCTCGAACTTTAACCCCATCCACATGTTGGCTGTGGTCACTTTTCTAACTGTAGAATAGCCCTTCAGAATAAATTAATGTTGTGGTTATCCACAATTCGACCTCGCTCTTTTCTTCATTTCGTCACCCATGTGTGGCGGTCAGTGTCGAGTGGTGTCCATCAGACGATACATTAATCAGTCTGTTCCTCATGTTTTCAGTTCCCACGTTGGTAGCACGTGGGGTTATGGTACATCTATCAGAGAACAATAAAACTGACAGGCACGTGTTCGCGCCTCAGAACACATAACTCGGAGCATTTCAATCAAATTCCCCCACAATCAAAAATCCAGTTCCATTATTAATTAGTCATCCCCGCATCATCTCCTTCACATATACTATTTCATTATGATTGTAAAAAATTAGTCAAATTAGTGGTACGCCTACAAAGAAAGGTCTTGTAGCCTATTCAGGCGTTAATTAAGTCATTCAAACCTCCCCCTCCCATACTTCTCCTCCCTACTCTTCTACTCCCCTACTTCTCTACATACACCTACTTCCCCTCTCCTCACATACTTCCCCTCCCCAGAAAGTAACCTTCGCTTCGCCTCTCCCTTCCGCAACTTATTCCTCATCTAATTCCCCCTCTCCTTATTTTTTCATCCAATACTTCCATTTCTCTACTTCCCCCCCCATATTTCCCCCTGCTTTCCCTACACCCCTCCCCATCCCTTACTTCCCTTAGTTCTTCTCTCGTCAATTCCCATACTGTCTCTCCCCTCATTTCCCCCACTTCTCATCCCACCATTTCTCCTCATTTCCCTGCCCCACCCTTCATTTCCTCTTGCCATCCCTTCCATCATTTCTCTTTCTTTCCACCCCCACCCCTAGTTTCTTCTACTTCTCCTTTCCTCATTTCCCATAACTTCCCCCACCTAATTCCCAATATTTCCCCTCTCATTATTTCGCCTCATTTCTCCTTCCCACGCCGCTACTTCTCTACATACTCCTACTTCCCCTCTCCTCATCTACTTCCCTCTCCGCACTTCAACCTTCACTGCTCTTCTGCCTTCCGCTACTTCTTGCTCATCTAAATCCTTCACTCCTCACTTTCCCATCCAGCACTTCCCTTCCTCTACTGACCCACCCCATATTTCCCCTTGCTTTCATTACACTTCTGCCCTCCCCTTACTACCCCTAGTTCTCCTCCCGTTAATTCCCATACTGTCCCTCACTTTAGTTCCCCCCACTTCTCATTCCATCATTTACCCTTACTTCCCCTACCACTCTCTCCACACTTCCCCTACTACCCGCTACTAATTTCTCATCACCTCCCCTTCCATCATTTCCATCATTTCTCCTACTTTACACCCCCTCCTCTAGTTTTCTCTACTTCCCCCGCTCCTCATTTCCCATCACTTCACCACCCCTAATTCCCAAAGTTTCCCCTCACATAATTTCCCCTAACTTCCCCTCCCATCATTTTTCCACCTCGGGAAAAAATGTATGTGGTACGAACGGAAACCCGACCGAAACTAAGGGCTTCTACTCAGAACTACGAAACCCCAAAAAGGATTAAAATTATCCAAACTCGAATTCTAGTTCATATTTCAAATTTTAACCATTAGGACTGGCCCAGTATTGATACAGTTACTCTATAAAAGATAAAATTGGAACTTCAAAATAAATGATTCAACAATGAACATTTGGGTGGCAATGAAAAACCTAAATGTTTTGTTTTAACTCGGGCCATCTTTCAAATGTTTACTTTTAGAAAATAAATAAACAAAAATAAGTATTTTTCAATAAATTGAGGGAAAAGATTTATTCCTAAATTGTAAGAAATCTCAATGGTATTCATAGCCAACTCTGTTGATTGAAATGAATCTTGAACTTAGTGTCTCTATTTAAAAAAAATTATTTAAGGTCAAAATGAAATCTATCAGCATGTTTTGAAGCCAATTTAGACTTCCTCCTCAGAGAGTTTCTATAGAACAACTATCTATATGAAGAATAATAATTAAATCGTTTAATTTTTACCACTTCTTTTAGGATTATCATTCATTCTTTAAATCTTTTAATCAAATATTTTTTCCATTTTAAATGATTAATTTTTTCAAATTTTGCATTTACATTTAAAATTAGAAATTAAAAAACAAGAATAAAAAACAAGATCGCTATGATTCCAATTTTCTAAATTTCTTTTTTTTTTTAAAGTTGAGTTTGAAATGTTCAATATCCTGAAACATTTTAAAATAAAATTAATTCCATTTTCAGTGCCTATTTCTAAAATCTTTTCATTTTTAAGCTTTGAATTTGACAAATTATATTCTTAATTTTTCATTGTTTTGAAATTATTCTGTAGGCATTTAATTCAAAATTGTTTAATTACAAATCCGTTAGACTGAAAAGTGTCCAACTATCATGTCATTCAATCTGATGTTCTATGATTTGGAAGAATTTTAAAAACCATGCAATGTTCTACGTTTACAATGAAAACCAAACAATTAAAAATATTCAAATCTAAAATTATTAAATTTAAAACGGACTAAAATTGAAGCCAAAGAATTCATAATATTCAAATCTGAAATTATTAAATATAAAACTGACTATCAAGGCTTTCAATATGAAATTTCGATATTTTTAAAGATTTAATAATTAAATTGTTCTGAAATTTTCAATATTTGAATTTGAAACTATTATCGATTCATGAAGATTTAATTTTCTTGGTAGGAAATTCATCATTTTTGTTTAAAAATGCAACTGCTTGCTTGAAAATTATTCTGTTTTGGTTGAGGATTTGACTTTCTTCTTGAAACTACGTTGCTTTTTTTTTGGTTCAATCAGACTGTTTTTTATTTAAAATTAAAATCTTTTTTTTGATGAGATATCAACTATTACATATTTCGTTGATAATTCATTTTTTTGTAAAAAATCAATTACTTGTTTTAAAGTTAAACTGCTTTGTAAAGAATACACTTTTTGTTGTTGAAGATTTATAATTTTAGTATAAAACTTTTTTTTTGATATTTCATATTTTTAGGTTGAAAATTCACCTGTTTATTTATTTGAAAATGTAACTTTATTGTAGAAAAAATATTTTTCTAAAATAATTTTTTGATCTGAAAATGTAGTTATTCCGTTTTAGGTTGAAAATTCTTCCTATATAAGTTTAACATTCAACTCAATTCAATTCAATTCTGAATAATCAACTGATTATTCAGATATTGCAAAATAAAGTACAAATTTGATTAATCATGATACTTCAATATTTGTTCCTTATTTTGCATTAAAATTATTCTCAGCTACCCTGAGAAATGTATCATTTCAATCAATTTAAATGTATATTATTACAATTCATAATATGCATTGGTATTGAAACATAGTATTTTTATTGTCTTGTTTCTAAGATTAAAAAAAAGTGCGCATCATATGAAAAAACTAGTTGGAATTTTTTTGATTAAGATTGAAAAGAAATCTATTTTATCACGAATAATTTTTTGCAAATTGAAAATATCGTTTTGAACAGTATTTTTGAGGATTAGAACGATAATTATTTGTCCAATCAAAAAATGTTTAATTAAAAATTTGTAGATATTTTTAAGACCAATAATTCTGTTTATTAACATTTTCTCCGTATCTCGCGTTATTTGGCTCAAAATTTGAATTTTCGATTTTTCAAGAAAAGTTAAAAAGTTGTTATGATAATCTTGTAGGGTGTTCAAAAAGCGACGTTTTTCTTTTCCTGATTTTTTTCATATCTTGCGTTGTTTGGCTTAAAATTTTCATTTTCGTTTTTGTTTTAATTTCGGGGTAAATTGTTCGTCTTTTTGAGAACTACGGATAGCCGCACATAAAATTTTTAAACCTTAAAAATACTGGCCTCAAAAATGTTGTAAAGGCCAATCCAATCTGTAAATTCTTTCGAAAGTTATCGTGCTTAAAGAACTAAAAATCTACACACGCATACCCACATGGTACCTACATCAATTTTATGCAATAAATAAATTCCCATTTTTTTATTAAAAATCACCCTATTTCCTCTGTTTTAAGTGCATTTTTGGCTGTAAAATCTACAATGAACATCATAAACCAAATGTGAAAATTTGTTAATTTAAAATCGTGACTCTTATATAGCAAAATCAAGACACTTTCCAACGGATCTGATTATATCATATTTTACCCCAGAGTATTCAATCTATAACGACCAATAAAAAAGTTTTTATTCCAAGCCACATTTTTAAATTCCGATCTTCTCTTCCATCTTCCTCAATTCTGCTCATTGTAAACTGAAATCTATTCAACAAAAAAAATCTCGTTGCAAAAAATCGTTGCATCCCGACGGTTGATCAAAAGTTTGCAATTGATTCGAGTTTCTTTCCTTTAATCCAGTTTCACTCGAGGACCGTTAATGTATGCCTCCGGCCAATAATGTATTCACGCAAGTACCTGCGAGCTCATTGATATGAAATCTGGGCACTCGATAATCCTGTAAGCCTTCCTGGCAATTGGTGATTTTTTACATATACCTGCCATCGAACCAAAGTGTCAACGGTTTTGGCCATTGATTTTAGGTCGGTAGCATAACATTTCCCTCAAAGCTCGCATCGAAACCTATAAATCGGTACGTTACGCAGCAAAGGGAGGGAAAAAAGGAGTTTGAATTTGAACCGAGAGACCTGGAAGAATTATAATGTTAAAGGGATGCCACCTAGTAGTGGCGGTGAACGCCTTTGTAAAAGCCGGTGCAAAAGGGGAGAAATTAAAATGTAAAAGGGATGATGTGCGTGGAAAACCAGAGTCAGCCGCTGCCGCTTTTTAACCCCCTCCAATCTTTCCTTACTCTTCCTTCACAATGGCGAGATTTCGCTAGGAAATTAAAATTAAAAGGGTAGGGATCTCGACCAAGGGGTGAGAGCTACTACCTGCTTTCAACTTTTCTACAAAGTACAAACGGAAGTCGACATTTCAAGACTACATTTCTTTAAATAAATACAATTTTTATTTATTTTGGTCTTAACAAAAATTATTTTCTTATAACACCCACGGAAAGAAAAATAATGGATGTGTATCGATACCAGAAGATTACTTCACTCATTGACAAAACATAACTCAAATAAATAATTGTATTTTTGTTTGAGACAGCTTCACTCCTTGTGACATGGATATTCCGTTTTCTTAATTTTATGAAAATTTTGTTCCTATCAATTGAGAAACCCTTATTGCCAAACTTCAATTTCGATAAATAAATTTTCAAAACTATTTGATAATCCAGAAACTCAGATTGCTCACTCAAAGAAACAGTTTTGATAAAACATCAATTTCGCACATCTTCAGAATGTGAATTTTTCAAATTCGTGGTCAAGGAAATCTTTTTGGATTCATGGTGCCTTTACATCGAGTCGGTTTTCATAATTTAAACAAAAAATGCTATAAGACAGTAAAATTTTTCTAAATTACTTGCAACCCGAGACACATGAATTTTCATTCCTTTTTTACATAAGGAAACATACACCCAGAAAAATTTTTGTTTGGATAAAACCAACGCTTGCTTGCCCCTATATTAAAGAAACAATTCGTTTGATTCTAACAAATATTTTTCTGAGTGTATGTTACATATTTGCAAAATGGTAAGAATTTCCATCTTACATGCATCTTCAAAAATCAACTATTTCATAAACAGCATTAGAAATAACCAGGCCAAAAATGATATATAGTTTATAAATAGTGGAAAAAATTATATATAATATTTCACACTATGAATCATTTTTCCGCCTGGTTTCTAAATTATACACATTAAAATAAGAAAAATCTTCAATTTCAAATATTAAAAATTGAAGAATTTTCCATTGTCAATCTTTAAAATTGAACTGCATATTCCAAAAAAACGTTCAAAATTACTTCATTTTCAACCGCAAACATTCCAAATCAATGAATCTTCAGTTGTAAATCTTAAAAATTGAAGAATATTACATTTTTAAATCTTCAAAATTGAACTATTCGGGAAAAAACGTTTAAAATAATATACCTTCAAAATATAAATCTTCAAAATTGAATAAATTTTACTTCTATATTCTCAAAATTCAAGAATTTTCAATTGTAACACTTTAAAATTGTAAATTGCAAATTTTTCAAGTTTTAAGTTTAATAATTAAAAATTTTGTAATTTTTATGATTTGTATTTGAAATTTCTTCGATTGAATATTGTTGACTTTTGAACTTCAAATTCATCAAATTGAAGGATTTTTACTCATGCATCGATAAAACTGAACAGTTTTCAATTGTGAATCTTCAAAAAGGAAATATTCCCCCGCCCAAAAAAAATTACATTGTTTTTAATTATACACATTGAAAATAGAAAAATCTTCAATTGCAAATATTAAAGATTGAACATTTTCACATGCTGATTCACATTTAAAATTTCTTCAATTTAGGAGACCTAAAATTTAAAACTCGTGAATTTTTGACTTAAAATCATCCAAATTTAAGAAGTTTTATTTATGCATATTAAAATTGAAGAGTTTCCAATTTTTAATTTTCAAAATGGAATTATTCCAGAAAAATTACATCATTCTAATTTACACACATTGAAAATTTAAAAATCGTCAGTTGCAAGTCTTAAAACTAAAAGAATTATCCATTGCAAATCTTAACAATTGCAAATTTTTACATGATGACTGAAATTCAAAAATTTATTCAGTTCGGAAGATTTAGAATTAAAAACTCTTGACTTTTGAACTTCAAAGTAATTCAAAATTAAGATTTTTTACTTATGCATCTTTAAAACTGAAGAGTTTTCAATTGTGAATCTTCAAAAAGGAAATATTCCCCAGCCCAAAAAAAATTACATTGTTTTAAATTATACACATCGAAAATAGAAAAATCTTCAATTGCAAATCTTAAAAATTGGAGATTTTTACATGATGATTTACATTTAACATTTTTTCAATTTAGGAGACCTAAAATTCAAAACTCGTGAATTTTTAACTTAAAATCATCCAAATTTAAGAAGTTTTATTTATGCATTATAAAAATGTAAGTGTTTTCAATTTCAAATCTTTAAAATGGAACTATTCCAAAAAGTTTCATTAATCTAAATTATGTACTTTAAAAATTGAAATATCTTCAATTGCAAATCTCAAAAATTGAACATTTCTACATGATGATTTACATTTAAAATTTCTTCAGTTCGGAAGATTAAGAAATAAAAACTCTAGATTTTTGAACTTCCAAATTATTTAAATTTAAGAATTTTTATTAATGCATCTTTAAAACTGAAGAGTTTTTAATTTCAAATTTTCAAAATGGAATTATTCCAAAAAATTAAATCATTATAAATTATACACATTAAAAATTCAAACATCGTCAGTTGCAAGTCTTAAAACTTAAAGAATTTTCCATTGCAAATCTTAAAAATTGCAAAATTTTACATGATGACTGATATTCAAAATTTATTCAATTTGGAAGATTTAGAATTGAAAACTCTTGACTTTTGAACTTCAAAGTAATCCAAAATTAAGATTTTGTATTCATGCATTTTTAAAATTGAAGAGTTTTCAGTTGTAAATCTTCAAAATGGAACTATTCAAACAAACAAAAATACATACATCTAAATTATACAAATTAAAAATTTAAAAATCTTCAATTTCGAATCTCAAAAACTAAAGAAATTTCCACTGCAAATCTTCAAATCTAACTGCTGATTGCGAAACGTGATTACTCGTTCGAAAAAAGAGCGATTTTTTTTTAACCGTTGAGAACTTATGAAATCCCGCGTCGAATGACCGTCGAATAGGGATATTTTTGAAACTTTAAAAAAATATACCACGAACAAATTCGAGGAATTCTTGCATTTTTTTAGAAACTACTCACGTGGTATATTCTCTTCAACAGATCAAAAATATATCTACTAGGAGTCGTTGGACGCGGAATTTTATAAGCTTTCTAAAGGTTTTTTTAAAAAGTTTCTCGCTCATTTTTTGAACGATTAATCGCGTTTCAAATTCAGCAGTGATTTTTAATAGTACTCGCGCTACTAGTACCGACAATTTCCGACGATAGTTTATTGAAAAAAATATTAAAAAATAATAATTGCAAACTATAAAAATTCCAAATAATTACATTCTTAATTGTAAATCATTAGTATTGAAGAAGTTTCTATTGTAAACCTTCAAAGTTGAACTATCCCAAGAAAACGTTCAAAATGACATACCTTTAAAATATGAATCATTAAATTCAATAATAAGGGCCCCTTAGTAGTCTACAACTCTTTAAAGGATTGATTCGAATATTTCATGTAACATTTCCAATCATTATTCCCTTTGTAAATCCTGTCGTTAATTAAACTTTACACTCATATTACAAGCGATAAATAACATTTCCGTATAGAGTGACTCGAAAGTCTGCATGAATAAAATTGATTGCAGTTTCTAGTATAATAAAAATGTAGAATATATGGCATAAGGGATGAGATAAATGGCAAAGTATCTCTTGTCAGTCGTGAATCGCATCCATTCTCGGTCCAGCGGCTCGACTTCCGCCCAGCCTTCCAGCCAGATGACACCGATCGCTGGGGGTAAGTATCGACAGAAGGACGGAACATTTCGGTAGATACAGGTGATCAGAACACTGTGAGAAAATTCCCACAGCATCCCTTTACCTAGTCACCCCTTCAAAGGCTCTCTGTCTCTCTCTCATTTTTCTCTTCCTTTTCATATAGTACTCTTACAGCCATGCATACCATACGGCTAAACACTGAAGCTATGGCACACCATCCATCCATGGAAGGTGCTATAGATGCAGCATCCCTTGGCCAAATAAGTTCACCCCTCGATTACTCGGAAGGATTATAATGGGAAACGGTTAGGGGCATATTTCTTCTGGCCCGTGGAAAGAGATCCATGCATCGTCTGGAACACGAGCAGACTACGGGGTACCATTGTCCTAGATACAACCAACTGACAACAGCGACTAGCCAAAGGACTCATCGTTACCTGCATTCTCACTAGGTGCCAATTCACAAACTTGGAAAAATCAGGCTAAAAAGAATTTGCGAGAGGGTTTTGCCTCTTTCGAATGGGGAAGATCTGGGAGAACTGTACCATTTTTGGGAGAACAAAAAGGATTGGTGAGGGTTTCTTTACTTGATTGGAAAGAAAAATGATCTGTAGTGAACGATGAGTTTCAAGGGGGTGAATCTTTTCTAGGGTTACCTTAAATCACAAAAAATATATTTTTTCATTGTCCTTACAAAATTATACTTTTTGTCCGGGAGAGATTAATTATCATAAAATTTTTGCTGGATTATAGACCATTATGATCAATTTGGTTTTATTGTGGCCTTTGATCTGTGATTTTACATAAATTGTACATATTATTGATTATACAGACCGACAAAATTTGTATTCAAAGACTGGAAATTGGAATAGGTGACCCCAAAAGATTTTCAGGTCCTAAAAACGACTTCGTTGTTCAAATTTGTTTTATACGTCGGGATTTCAAGCTATGCCAACCCAAAAGTGAAAAAATATATATATATATATATATATATATATAATATAAAGCGAATAAAATTGTGTTATTCGATTGGAATACAGTTTAGTGTCGATAGGTTTTTGCATTTGCTAAATCCGATTTTGAGCACAGATGTGCAAAATTCATGATAGTGAAGCTTGTGTTATATTGCATCAAATATGGCTGAAAAAAGACATTTTTTCACTTTTGGGTTGGGATATCTCGAAATTCTGACGTTCAGAGAAACTCTTGACAACGAATTCGTTTTTGGGACATCAAAATCTTTTGGGGTCACCAAGTCCCATCTTTGGATACAAAAACTTTAGAGGCAAACTTTTATATCGATAATTCCTATAAACTCTCGAGATATTTATGTAACATTATACAGGGATATTCCTAAATGTTAGGAAGAGTTAAAAGTCGTGTAACTGAAAATTCCAATTTCAAAATGTTGTTATCCAAACCTTCTGTTTTCATGATTAATGAATTTTTAAAGGTGTTGGAAAAGGTTTGTCAAATAAAGGAATGGTGCGGTTCGCAATCTTTTTCCATTGTTCTTAAAAAATTATACGTTTTGTCCCAGAGAGATTGATTACCATAAAAGTGTTTCGTGTATTATAGACCATATATGATCAATTTGGTTTCTATTGTGGCCTTTGGTCTGTGATTTCACATATATTTTACATAGATTTATTGATTATCATAGTTGGAGACAAACTTTTATATCGGTAGTACCTATAAACCCTTCAAATATTCATGTAACATATTTACAGAGATGTGCCTACATGTTACGAAAAATTCAAAGTCGTGTTACTTAAAATTCAGATTTAACAACAATTTTTATTTAAACCTTTTGTTTTAAAAATGAAATAATTTTAAAAGGTATTGGAAATGGCTTATCTGACAAGGAACACAGAAAAATGCAGATCCTCAAAAGTACAATGATTAGGTGTTGTTTTGAGTTGCAAAAAAGTGAGACACCGAAAAATGATGAATGCAGCTATATTCATGTTCTAGTTTCGCACTTGAACTATTCTCATTTTAAGGAAAAAATGTGATTTCGACAACTTAACAAATGAGCTGCAACAAAAATGAACCCGCTGGTTTTCTGTGAATGATGTGGTCTAAAATATTTTGTCATTGTCCTTCAAAAATTATACTGTTTGTCCCAGAGAGATTGATTATCATAGAATTTTTTGTGAATTACAGACCATATATGATCAATTTGGTTTTTATTGTGGCCTTTGGTCTGTGATTTTACGTAGATTTAACATAAATTTATTAATTATCATAGTTGGAGACAAACGTTTATATTGATAATACCTAAACGCTGCAGATATTCATGTAGCGTTATAAAGGGATGTTCCTGGCTGTGTTACGAAAAATGTAATGTCGTGCTACTAAAAAATTGAACATTCAAAAATTTTGATCTTAAACTTTGTTTTCAAGATTAAGGAATTTTAAAAGGTGTTAGAAAAGGTTTCTCTGGTAAAGAATGATTTGGTCCGAAATCTTTTTCCATTGTCCTTCAAAAATTATACGTTTTGTCCCAGAGAGATTGATTATCATACAATTTTTTGTGAATTATAGACCATATATGCTCAATTTGGTTTTTGTTGTGGCCTTTGGTCTGTGATTTTACATAAATTTATTTCTTATCATAGTTGGAGACAAGCTTTCTGTTTTTAAGAATAAAGAATTTTAAAAGATGTCAAAAAAGGTTTGTTCAGTAAGGAATGATTTGGTCCAAAAAGAGTAAACTTTTCTGAATTCAAAAAATTCGTTAGATACCTGAACAAATATTAGTTGTGTGTGAAACCTCATTTCAGTTTGATAAAATTCAAGGAGGTCGAAAAGGATAGTTATTATTTCATTAATTGTTTAGAAGAATTTTCGTATTAGCATTAGGGTACATGTTTCGGCAGCGGATAGGGTCCTCCTCAGTGCCAAACATGAATGCCAATACAAAAATTGGGTCAAAATGTAAGTTCAAATTGAAGAATTTTAGATTCCAGCTTTAAAAATTAGCGATTTAAATTTTCAGCTGTCCAAATTAAACAATTGAAACAGGGAAAGCTAAGCGGTGCTGAGTCCAAACAATAACCTGATTATACAGGGGAAGTAGAAAACCTTTCTAGATAAACAATTTACAACCGATGGAGTAAATTTTATTTTGTGTAGGATGATGTATTAGTTTAATAAATATTGTGTGAAAAAATAAATGGCACTACATGCGTATGTAATCATGTAGTCTATGAATCGCTAAGAAATTCATCTAAATTACTTGTTTTTATTTATTTCATAAACAAATTACATTATGGAACAGAAAAAAGGAACATTTGTAGTATTATGCAACATTTTTCAATTTTGATAATAATATCTCCAATTGTTATATACTTATCAAAATCATATAATGACCATCGAATTGTAAAAAAAAAATGAAATATTTTGGTATAATTCAATCATTTAGTTTGAATTCTTTGAAATTTTAAAATATTTATATCTATTTAATTACTAAGTTTTAGCGTACCTCTTTTCAAAACCCAGGAGCATTATTGGATGGAAAAATAAAAACGTCAGGATAGAAATAATTTGTGATAGGGCTTTACCATCAGCAAATATCTCAACTAGGCTGATAATACTTTGTAATAAGATTTTATCATCAGGAGGTTTGATTATCAAGCAAGTGAGCAATTACTAGTTAAAACCTGTAAAACTAAACAATTTAAAACAGCAGCCTTCAAAGGATCATTCATTGACTAAATTATTATTTATTGAATAAATTATTGTTGACTTAAAGTCATTCGTTTAAACTAAACATGTTTTCGTAGAAGATTATGTTCCAGTTCGAATAAGAAGTGGGTCAAAATCAAAATCATGTTTGGAATTTTTTTTAAAGTGATTATTTCTTTTTACTTGTCTTTTTTACGATTTGATGAAGCTAAATAATAGCTCGGAAGTACTTTCTTGTTTCTATTTTAAAATTGAAAAATAAAGAAGGTGTGCAACTCTTTGTGTGTCAATATTTTCAGTTTTGGGGATGCGCCACAGTATTGATAAGGGGTTTTCTCGGAGATGGTTGCTTCTTTCAGGATGTTCCTGACTTGATTCGAAGAGTTAAATAATAGCTAGAAAGTACATTTTTTAGAATTCGAAAACAAAAAAGTTATGCAACTTTTTATGTATCAGGTCCAGCGTTTTTTGGGACGCGCCGTACCTTTGAAAAGAGTTTTTCTCGCAAGTGGTTGCTTCTTTCAGGATGTTCATTTCATGGCTCGATAGAGCTAAGTAATAGCTTGAAAGTACTTTTTTGTTTAAAAAATTTAATGCGTTAAAGTAGGACAGTTTTTATGTGTCTCCTGTAAAACTCCAGTTTGGGCATTTATTTCCTTATGCCGCTGGACTCGTCAAGTACAAAAAACTGCACGAAAATTTTGTAATATAGTAATATCGCATATCTTAATAACAACTATTAATTAATTGCTTTCTCATAGAGGGATGTTTGTAATGACCTAAATTTTCAAATATACTTTTTTGACATATTTCGATATAATTCGACCCCACGAGCTCGAAAATAAAATATAAAAAAAATGTCCGTGTGTGTATGTGTGTTTGCGAAACTTTTTTCTGTTCAACAAATCTCGAAAAGTAAAAGAGCTACGATCATGAAATTTGGATGAATTAGAGCTCCAATTGATATCCAGGTCTGATAGGATTTCAAGCTAGATCGGCAATGTAGAATTGTTTTTTTTTAGTTTAGAGATTTACGAAAAAAATACCTTGTTTATATGAGAAAAACTTTTTTGATATTCAAAATGCAACAATACTTTATCTTGTGTATTTGTTCGCGTCTTAAAGACGCATCGATTTACCTATTGTTGAACCTTTTATGACCTACCAGTACCGATTTATGAAGTTTAAAAAAAAGGCTTACTCTGTTCATATGAGCAAAACTTTTTTGTGTAAAGATCAAATTTAAAAGTATCACACACTTTCAAGTCAAAAAATTACTAAAATTAAAAATAAATAATAAAATTTGTAATTGCCGACATTTTAAATATTTTTTTACTTTTATCTCTAAAATTGTTTTACTTCGCAAACAGCAATTTTTAATAAAAAAATTATATAATTATTAATTAAATTAATTAAACGAACTGTCCACCGTCACGGAATTTTCCGTACGATTAACCACTTTTCCAGCTCGTTCAGGAGTAACGTTACGAAAAATTGTGTAGTTTGTAGTTTGTGCTAGTTAATTTTACAAAAAATTCCGTAATACTAGTCAGCGTTTATTTATAATTTATATAATCATGTAATTTAAAAAAAAATTCTATTTGTGGACTGCATCTCATCTCATCTCTCATATTAGATAAATAAAAATTGAAAAAGAAGAATTTATCAATTAAAAAGTGAAGAAATACACTGCAGCGTCTATTCGTACAGAAAAAAGTCAGGTTATTCGTACAGAATAATAGTAATTAATAACATAATAATAATAATATAACATTAAAAAATTTTGAATATAATAATAATTAACACTCTTAACATACCTTTTTTCTCTCTCTCTCTTATTATTTTCTTCAAATGTGTTATTTGAGTTAAATGTATATGAAAATATCAATATGAATAATAATAACAGAATGTCAATAAAGTATCAAATTCATTTAAAGTCAATGAAATTTAATTGAAAAATGTTTATTTTATTAATTTTATTCGTAAGAGTTTTTAAAATCTAAAAATTATGAATAAAAAATATTTTGGACAATTTTAGACTTATTATTTCATTTAAATAAAAAAAATGACGACCTTGAATGATTTTTAAATCTTCATTTGAATTTCCTTCAATTTTCATTTCTTAATTCTTTCCATTAAACCATTTTTTTAATTTTTGGGCTCATTTTTGGCTAAACTTTTGGTAATTTGTGTTGTATATTCTTTGGTATCATGAACTATTCTTTTTTCGATTTATTTTTAAGTAGTCGTTTCGGTTTTTTCTAAAGTAGTCGTTTCGAAATTCTAAATTTTGCTGATTCTGTACATTCCCCTTCTACAACGTATCTAGATATAATTGGAATCTCGTTGTACGGAATTTTCAATTCATAGGTATTAAAGTAATCCTCTGGAGAGATTTCTTCTATAAATTGAATTTCTTTATCATTTAGTTCAGTGTTAATAAATTATATTAAAATTTGCTGCGTTAAATAAAGTATAAATTATGAATCTTACCATTAATGTAGATAGTACTCATTTTGAATATGAATGTATTATTTTTTAATTTATAATATATTATCTTATGAAAAAGTAAAATTATAGAAATCATATATATATATATATATATATATAT
>CAKNYM010052633.1:90091-116177 GCA_932195095.1 Andricus curvator | reverse complement strand
ATAACCAGGAAGTGATCCTCTCCCCACTCCTGGGTCTAGTTTTACAGCGTCGTATGGTAGCGGGGGCTTGTAACTTTGTTACAATGGAGAAGCTGCAAGGATTATAGATTTTAAATCATTACCCTTAGAGCCGCAGAGCAACGATTGTACCTACAGATAAAGAGTGAAGGAAGGTAGTACGAAGAGGGCAGTAGCTACGCACCGCACGAAAGTAGTTGCTATATATATTGTTCCCCCACTCCGCCGCCACTTGCCGCATCTAGGTGTATAATATCTTTGCTCTGGCCTGTCTGTATCTACCCTGCGATCATCGCGCTCTACTGTTGTGTGGTCACTTAGAGAAAAACCGTTCGTCATCAAAACGTGAGTCATCGCTCTAATGTCTTCACCATCGGAGTTTCTGGTAATATTATATACTAAAAGAAAGTTACCGGGAAATTTCAATATGTCGGTGTTACGTCCGGAGTTCGCTGGAGTCGATGTTATTCCGCTGGCTCTAACGATGATTTGACTAGGAAAAACGGGTAGTCCTTTGCTGACTTGATTGGTTTGAAAACCAAAACCGCGAAAATTAGGTCAGGGAGATATAGTCTGTTTAAATAAATAATTAAAATCACTGGAAATTCTGAGAGGAACTTCCTAATATATTTTAACACAGTCTCGTTTTGGGTTAAAGGTTCCCAATTCCTTCACAAATGTTGTTCACTTTACACGTCGCTCAGAAACACTTAAAGCCAATGGTTCACAAACTTTTAAATACAGTTTTATTATTAAACGCGCGCGTCCACGTCAGATTTATTCGTTTTTATTTTAATGTTAAATTCACTTGCTATATGAATGTTGACTCATTTAAAGTTTTAAGTTGATTCCGCTGACAATGAAAGATTGTTGATACCCTAATAGCACGGAACGTTCCGCGGGAACTTTCGGAACGTTCCAGGAATGTTCACGGAACGTGTAAAATGTCCGCCGCTTGGGAACGTTCCAAACATAAATTAACGTTATTGTTATTATTATTAATAAATATCGCGTAAACCATAAGTGATAGGTCAAAATCGATGTCAGTTTATGATACGGATATCATATTATACTGTAGTATGTGCGGTACTCAAAACTCAAAAATGTCATTCATTTTTACCTATCTCTTACGGTTTACGAGATAATTGTTGTTAAAAATAATAATGGAAAGTTCCCCTCAGGTCCCAGTGGGACGTTCCTGGAACGTTCCCAAGGGGCGGACATTTTACACGTTCCGGGAACGTTCCAAAGGTTCCCGCGGAACGTTCCGTGCTATTAGGGTAATTAATATTTCAAGAAATATCTGTTATTAATTAATTTAAATTCAATCTAAAGTCAGTCGAATGATTGACTCAAATTATGCAAGAATACTATAAGAGAATTTGTTCGAAGTACGATAACGATTTTAAGGGCTGGAAAGCTTTCTTATGACGGTTTAAATGCTCGCGCCTATATTTATAACTTAAGTCTGATGACGTAGGAAGGTTCGCGCGCATCATGTCGTCACTATTAACCAATAAAAAAATTCATTTCATTTCTATGTCGACACAATCCGCCAAGCAGCCCGTGGATGATTTCACCCTTCACAGAATTGGGCGAAGATCAGTCCAAGATGATTCATGGATTGCATCTCGTGAGTGAACCCCTCCTTCCTGTTTATCGCATCTATTCGGCGCCCTTCTGTCGGTACTTTGTCTCTACCGGATATCCTTAATTACTATGACTAATATCTATCATGCATTTACCTATGAGAAAGAGAATCTGTTCCATCATTGCACCATTTCATGATATTTTTGTGTTACTTGATTTCCTTAACCATCACAGCATTATTGGATTCAATAAACTAACTAATTGAATTTATCTTATTACTTAGTATACCATTAAGCTATTTCCCTTTCAGGGTAGGCGTGACACTACCCGATTCGGGTAGTGTTTCTAGGTGGATAGTTTCTTGTAGTAAATAACTACTGCAAGTGTGGGCTCACCACACCCACGTGTGCCAACAGCACGCAGTATTCTCGAATGGTCACCCATCCAAGTACTAACCGCGCCCAACGCTGCTTAACTTCAGTGATCTGACGAGAACTGTTTTTTTCAGCGTGTTTAATTAATATCAATCAATTCCTTAGCAAATAGCTATCTTGAGTATACATATAATAAATTTATTCTATTTATCATATTTCAGTTCTCTTATATTTACGAATTCAAATTCAAATTGTTCCCGCTTTAAGATGGCGTCGCTGGACTTCCGAAAAGTCACACGACGTTACAGTCGGTTGTTCGTCGACCGACATACTGGGCGTTTACGATATTAGTGCTCAGAGCGCGCTCTGAGTTCAAAGGGGAGCTCAACCTCTTTATAGGATATAATCTGACGGTCATGCAGTCTCATGAATTTCATTGGTTGAGCTCCCCTTCGAGCTCAGAGCGCGCTCTGAGCACTAATATCGTAAACGCCCACTTACACCCACGGAAGATGTAAATGCACCTTAATGTGTTTACTCATGATCCAACAAACTATGGTCCCGCCACTTCGATGCTCAAATACGTTCGACTTCGCGTTACCCGAGTACCCCCACCATACTCGCTGCACTGGCGCGAACGGAACGCGAAGCCAACTGCCATTCAAATTCAAAGTTGTGGAGAAGATTGGATTTAAAAATCCAAGATGGAAGGGTAGTCGGGTCTAACTAGGGAGCCATCTGATTGGTTGACTTTTTTTCACTTGCGCGTGGCGAGACCATGGTTTGTTGGATCATGGTATTTACTGTATTCTTACTCCGTACTGCGAACAACATATTTGTGCATTTTGTGTTCGAATCATGAGACGTGAACTGATGAATTATCAAATGATGCCAAAGTTGTTCTGTGTAAAAATAAGGCATTGTCTACACAGATTGTCAATTAGTGGCCTACATTGAAACCCAGATATTGTATGCCACCATGTATTTTCGTAACTACTGAGGTGTTCTGAATATGGTGAAGTTGGTAAGTTTTTCATCATTTTTTTCCTTCATTGCGGTAACCATAAGGCTATTTCACTATCACTATCTGATCAGAAAACAATGACTTATCGTCTGCTATCGCGAATACTGGGTATGCATAATGCATTTCTGTCTTTAAGAGCATCATCATTAATGAAATTTTAAACGAAGTGTCTCGCCCCGAAATTCGGAATGAGTAGCCAAATATTTTGTATTGGCTTGGCTAGTTATCCCGAATTTTTGGGACGACTACTCCATCCCCTTTTCCAACTCCCCCATTTTTTCGGGACGACTACTGTCCGTCCACAAAGTTTAGGCACCGCGATTTTTGTACAGATTTTCGTGAAAATCTCAGCTGAAAAAAATTATAAAAATATGAGACAACATGCATGTTGCAGGTGAAGGTTTTGCCAATACTGATACAGAGTTTCAAAATTTTCAGATGATTAGCGATTATTTCCGGGCGAGTGAAATGTGAAAAAGCATAATAATGATATGATCATTTCAGAATACTCAACTTTGCATGGCTGTAAGTCACTGAAAAAAATTATGAAAAATCTGCAAAAAAAGATATGGGTTTCGTTAATCCTTTCTGTTCTCAGTGGTGATATTTAGAGTCAGAAATAATTATTTGTTAATATATTGTTGACAAAAGAGTGGAGAGGTGTCATCTCCGGAACTAAGGAACGTACAGATATGATTCTTGAAGCAAATTACACATTTTTGGCTTCTGACAATGTTGTGCGTATTACCAATGAGCAAAAAGTTGCACTTGAATGTTTAAAAAATTATTTTCTTTTTGGAAAAATGCAAAAGGCTTAAAGATAATCGAGGCTACCGCACTCTCAGCATGGGACCTTGCTGGCGCTATTGCTACACGTGCAACTCAAACCTTATTTCACACACACCGATTTACACAGTCCCTAAGCCCTGATGCAAAAAAAAAAGGATACGGTTGCCTTGATTATTATGAAGCCTTTTGTATTTCTCCAAGAAGAAAATAATGTTTTAAACATTTAAGTGAAACTTTTTGCTCATTGGTAATACGCACAACATTGTCAGAAGCCAAAAATGTGTAATTTGCTACAAGAATCATCTCTGTACGTTCCTTAGCTCCGAAGATGACAACTCCCCACTCTTTTGTCAATAACTAATTAACAAATAATTTTTTCTGACTCTAATATCACCACTGGACACAGAAAGGATCAGCGAAACCCATATATTTTTTGCAGATTTTTCATAATTTTTCTCAGTGACTTACAGCCATTCAAAGTTGAGTATTCTGAAATGATCATATCATTATTATGCTTTTCACCTTTCACTCGCCCGGAAATAATCGCTAATCATCTGAAAATTTTGAAACTCTGTATCAGTATTGGCAAAACCTTCACCTGAAACATGCATGTTGTCCCATATTTTTAGAATTTTTTTCTGCTGAGATTTTCACGAAAATCTGTACAAAAATCGCGGTGCCTAAACTTTTTGGACTAACAGTAGCCACAGCCAATTTTAAAATAAAGTATGATAGATTATCGGTTGTTGAATTTATTTTTGGAAGGAGATAATATTTTTTTTAGTTACGTTCTATGAATTATACAAAAAAATTGAGTAAAGCTGCTTGGTAGAGGTTACTTCGGATTTATAGGTTATATTGTGAAAACTGAATTTATTAAAAAAAAAAAACATAGTTAACAAAGATTAAGCAACGTAACAATGAACTTAAATTTATCACTTATTTACAAGAAATCAGTAACAGAACATTTTTAAAAGATGAATCATAGAATACACTACAGAAAAGAAAATACCAGCTTCGAGACTCTATTTTTTCTATGATCGACAGTTTGACATAGATAAAAGAAGTAGATTCTTTTGAGATAATTGCATCATCCATCCCTCTAACTATGGCAGCTGTTAGAGAAAGCCAAAATTTAGTGGATGCCAAGTCCTTTAATTCAAAAAGTGACTCAAGTGGGGGCAATATAATACCTCAGAGAAGATTATTTTCCACGAAAAAGAAGCAGAAATCAACTAAGAGTAACGCGCGTCTTGAGAAACCAATAGATTCCAGCGATGCTAGTAATATTACTTTAAATCTATTAATTTAAAGTAATATAATTCTTCATAATCAATATTATTATGACACAAACTATCAATCCTTTGAAGACTTTCAAATTTCTCAGGAACCCTAATACTTGACTCGCTTGTTTAAAATTACAAAAGGTGTGCCCTCTTTAAACGTAAAAAAGAAATTAAAGCGTTCATGTTGGTGTGATTTGTATTTTCTAAAGCAAGTTTTATTATTACTTAAATCGAATAATTGTACAAAAATTATATTTAAGAATAATTGATTGATTGATGAACGAATGAATACACTATGTAAAAAATTATTTCTTAAATAACTCATTAGTAAAATAACAAAATCTCTATTTTAAACGCTTCGTACTGGCTTCGTACTTAATTTTTTCTATTTAATAAGAAGTTATCAACGAAAGTAATTTTTAAACTAATGTATGAGGTGGAAAGTCTTTTTTTTTTGAAGTTTGAATGTAATAGCAGCGCAACAAAACTGAAATAAAATAGTATAATATACAACATATCAAGGTTTCAGAGCAATACTTGCAATATTTCTCCATCTGTGGTCTCTTAAAGTTTCCCGGGGGCTATCCCAAGGGGTATTCGGGAAAATAAAGGGCTAACCCTCAAGCCACGACTACATTCGTGCTGCATTTAAAATACGATTGACACTTTTTCTCATTTTTCTACGCGAAAAACGGACTTAGGGGAATGATTTTTCGTTTGAACTGTTTCGAAAACTCTCTATAATAATAACCTTAGTGCAAAACAAATAAATTTTGGAAAATTTCGTGGGTTTGCCCTTATGTTCCGCGACCATTCATGTATTAATCCTTGGACGCATATCGCTCACAATACAAGTAAGAGAGCATCCTAGAGGCGTTCCTCGCTTGAAAGATAACATATTATATGCTTAGTTATGCAAAAAGCCCAATGCTCGACATTCTGTTAACAGTTGATGAATTATGAATAATGATATATATGTTTGATCATATCGCTATTTTGAATTTATATATCTGGGTTTACAAGAAAAAAATATTACTGTGAAATTCTTTTCATGGAGAAATATTGAATCCTGAGAATTGTAAGCTTTAAAAATGTTGACAAGTTTTTTTTTAAGAGGTTTTTATGTACATATTAACCGGATAGAAGATAAATGTTAAATAAGCTTCCATTGCGAAAAAGTATGACAGGGAAATCATTATAGGCCCATAATTTTCCTACATTTTTTTAAATTAATTTGTTTAATTAAAAAATTTTTTTTAAGTTTAAAATTTTTATTTTATTAATCATTTATATTGAACTACCCACATAAAAGTACATAAAAGGGTTAGAATTGTTAGATACTGTACCTCTTATTATTATTAAAAAAATATTTTGGCCCAATTTTTGGAAACACAATTAAGTTTCTAATTATTTGATCTCTTTCGCCCATGTAATTAAATGCAAAAGTCAGCCGTCCTAATCGGAGCGCAATCTGTTGGATTAGTTCACCCATCGGACCGGACGCTAAGATAATCAGAAATGCATTAGGCTAGTTTTTCCACATACCATAGCCTAAAATCATGCTGTAAACATCAGTGGTATTCACTTAAGGTGCTTCAAACGAATCGATTTTTAGAATAATACAAAATACGGCTACAAGGATGAATTGTTTGATATAATATTTTAACCACATAATCTAAAGGCTTATACATATGCATGGCTAGAGCTATTTTTTTTCGAAAAATGGTGTTGTTTTTTTTTATTAACTGAAAATGTGCTAAATTTTCTGCGCCTGGAAACGGGCAACGCCCCACCGGGATTGTACCGAGGGGTACACAACTCCTACAATCGGTGTACAAAGTTCATTGAAATATCCCTGTTATCACCTTGCAATCACTGCAATAACATTGCAATTTCACAGGGCAATCGTGCAATCGGTGTCCACCGAATTTTGAAGTTATGTACCCCTCGGAGTGTACCCATGATGAATCGAAAACAGGCGCTCCCCGTTTCAATAAGGGCACAGCGGGAGAACGAGCATATCATTTTTTGACAATACTGGAACCCAGGGGGTATATTTCACTGCCTGTCATGTTGGCGGTTACATGCCTCACCCGACCTTCCTATTGTCAGAGAGCTAGAGCCGGTTGAGAGAAATAAAAAAAAATTATTAAAATATTAATGAATGAAATTTTAATAGGCTGCATTAGGTTCATTATATAATCACGAGAAGTTAAAAAGAAGATAGAAAAAAATCGGTTAATACGTTAAATCTCGTTTGAAAGTTCTTGTAATTTTGCATTCACTTTAAGATTACCTTTATTATTGACAATATTAGATTCTTCGTAGTTGATGTTGTGATTGGCTTTAGGATCCAGAAATAAGAAATGCTTGATTTTTTACAAGTTAAACAGACGTTTCGACCCAGGTGGGGGTCCTCATCAGTGCTTTATTCTAGAAAAAATGATTTTACATGGTACAATGTGAAGATTTTTTCGCAAGGTATGCTTGTAGGGGCTGTTAGAATATAATGTTTTGGTATGACGAAAATTATCATTAATAATTAAAGTAACAAACTCTTGGATTTTAACTATTATATTTTCGGCTTAGCGTATATCTCAAATTTGGATCAATATAACCCCCCGAATTAATTATTGACAATATTAACCGATTTTCCTAAACATTTTTTTTTGTGTCAATTATACCAGGAAATTGATTCAGATAATTAAAATTTAACTGAGCCATTTTTTCGTAATTTCAGTGATTCTAACAGGCCTTCATCTCGTAACAATGAAAGGTTATCCATTGCAGGTAAAGAAGATGTTGTAGTACAGTATGATGACTGTATTCATGTTTGTATTCATTATTATCAACGTGTGATTTAGTTTGGTCTTCCTCGGAAGACAAAAACAAATGCAAGGAAATCAGAAATATGCCCCTCCAAATCAATGATGTGATCAAACGTTTGCGCAACCAAAGATACCTTCCTCTTTTCAGATTCTGCCACAAAAAATGTTAAAGATAGATGCTGCTTCAAGAATTGGAAATTTTTGAATTTTAAAACGTATGGAATTGCAAATTATTCATTTTTCAAGATTTACACTTGAAAGGTATGCAATTCAGAGCCTTTTTTGAGCAATTCCATTTTCAGGATTTACAATTGAAAATTCTGCAATCTTAAACATTCATAATTTTTATATCTTTTTTCTTGAATATTGGTTTAAATAATGCCATTTTTGTTAAAAATTCATCTCGTTGGCTGAAACTTGAAGTATTTCCTGAAGGAAGTTACTTTTCAAATTGAAAATTCTACTAATTGGGTAAAAGTTGAACCACTTTTTTGAAAATTTATTTTTTCGTTGTAAATTCATCTGTTTGGTGGATTCATGTTTGGATTCATCTGTTTTCTTGAAAATTACTTTTATTCTTTTGGTAGAAATTACTTTTTATAACGGAAAATGCACCTTTTCCATCTTTGACTCAAAATTGATATTTTTTACTTGAAATTCGTATTTTTTGGTAGAAAACCGATTGCCTGGGTTTCAAATTTTGTCAAGAATGCAACTACTTGGTTCGCAATTAACTTCTTTCTTAATAATTCATACTTTTGGGTTGAAAATTCAACTCTTTTACAGAAACTTCGTCTGAATGTTTTGCTTATTGAAATCCATAGTTTTGGTATAAAATGTGAGGAAATTAAAGTTTTATTAATAATTGAAAATAGATGCTATTTGGCAATTTTTAAAACTGACTTGTTGCTATGACTCTTTGCAAATTCACATGAACTATTTATTATTTGAACAATTTTCATAAACAAATTCCGAGTTTGGCTGTATTTCAAGGAATAGGTTAAAATTTTCACAGCATTAACTAAGAGTGTCTTTCCGATGACTCTTTTCTATGAGTCTTTGCAAATTTCCTAGAGTGATTAATTATTTAAACAATTTTCCTTGACAAAATCCGAGTTTGGCTACTTTTAGTATTTTTCAACGAAGAGGCTCAATTTTTTCACGGAATGACCTAAGAATGTTTTTTTCCTGACTGTTTGATTACAACTTATAAAATAAACAATCGATATTAACAAAATATTGATTTTTGACCTAGTAGACAAAAAACATTAACATCATATTATTGACTGTTTGATTACTTGCAAATTTACAATAATTATCAATTATTAAAACAGTTTTCATAGACTGCTTTAGAGTTTAGCTGCTTTTCAACGAATATGCTCAATTTTTGTACAGAATTAACTAAGAGTGTCGGACTTCCGTTTCCGGCATGGACATGTATGGTAGCGGTGATTGTGTTGTGCTGATTTTAGTAAATTGCAGTGAGATTTGAGGTGAGTTACTGGGCAGAGTGTGAAGGTAGGGTTTTTGGGTGAAAAATTGCGTGTTGAAAACAATAGAATTGAAGAAGTCAGTGATATTTGGAGCGCTTGAGTTTGTTTTGGGTAGCTTGAGAGGTTAGTTTGTTTGACGTGTGAGGAACAGTGTGGGGAGACCGGTGCAGCCCAGTAGCAGCGCCAGGCCAGGATAGGTAGAAAGAAGCACTGAAGAAGATAAGGTGGCAGGGTGAGTTAGTACAGTGGCGACATAAGTTACGCAAGTTACGTAGGGCGATATGCGAGGATATTTCAAATCAGTTTGATGGATAGCGGTGACTCAGACGAGGAAGTTTTCTTTACGCCGAAGTGCCAGGAAAAAAGGAGGTAAAGTACAGAAAAACAGAAGAAATGGAGAGATTGAAGGCGGAGAGTTTTGGTTCGATTGAGAGGTTCGTGAATAGGAATTGGATAGGGCGGCGAGAGGAAATAGTGAAGATAATGTAGAAGCAGAATCCACCCTAAAAAATCCGTAAATGTACAGAGCACCACCGGGAAAAGATCAAAATGGAGCGCAGGAGAAAGACAAGATGAAAGACGAAGACAAAGTTGAACATAGAGGGTCAATAGGAGAACAAATTCACAGTTACAATGAATGGGCTCAATTTTTGTATACGGAATCAACTAAGAATGTCTGGCCGATGACTCTTTGCTATGATACTTTGCAAATTGACCAAAATTATTCATTACTTAAACAATAGGGTCATCCACAAAAATTTGGTTTGTCATATAGTTGAACTTTTTATAAACTTTGACTCCCAAAGAATTTAAATGTGAAATTAAAACTTAGTTTTGTTTAATTAATAATTTCTAATAATTTATTAAAAAGTGACAAAATATCAACCGAAAATGCCGATTTTTGAAACGAAACATTTGACGCCCTCATGGCTTGAAACACATGGTGTGACGTCACGTGCCGTCAAAGCTGAAGAAAATACATGGTCAGTTTGATAAAAAAAATCGAAATAATTAATCTTCAACGTTTTTTTTAGCTAAAAGGGTTTATTTTTATGGAGTATCAGTATGACTGGATACGTTAAAGCCAGTTCGCATGATTCTCCAAAAGTGATTACACTTATGATAAGCGATTTACTTGCGAAGTGCTCCAATTTCAACGTTGCTGAGACTCAAGGTGTGAAAGCGAAAAAAAAGTAAATGGGATGAATGACGTTAACCCTTTGAAAAATGTATTTTTATTTATTAAATTTATTAATTTAGAATGATAATTGCTTCAGGCGAATCGTAACATATGCAATATTGGCAATATTGAATTCAGAAAACCTAACCTCACTTTTTTTATAGATGCTTTTATAAATACTTCTAAAAAATTGTTATAAAATTTATAATTACAAGATTTATAAATACTTTATTTTATAATACTTGTTGTGTGAATAAACGATTTGATTTCGCGAGGTTATAGCTCACATACATCCCTGCACCCCATATATATAACACCGTTGAACATCAGTCAATTACGAACTTTATGTTATCAAAAAAAGCATATTTTATATTTTTCTATTCAAAATAAAAATATTTATTTATCGTTTAAATGATCTTCGCAACAATATACTGCTGGCGTTAAAGATTTTGTTGGGCACATGTCACGCCGAACAATTTTGTACCATTTTTGTCGTTCCTCACCTTTTGGTATAGATATAAATAACTTTCCTGGTTTTTTGACAGAGGTGTTCTTACATTTAGGCACAAAACACCAATGGTAGGGCTGGTTTTTGCATTTTCACGAAAAAAAGTGAATCGCCCGGCTTATTTACAAGTGTTTGACGGCGTGATACGTCACATAAAGAGGGCGGAATGGGCGCGAAAGAAATAGGAATTTAAAATGTGTACACATTTTTCTTTATCAAGTATAAATTCGAAAACAAGTTTTTTTCACACTATGATGGTATTATTAGTGATTTTATAGCATATAATTTAATATGAAAAAAAATAGTGGATAACCCTATTGTTACAAACAAATGCATTTTGTGTCAATTTTTTGCCGTTTGACAACTTCGATTGTTTCTTAATCCAATGAACTCACGTAGTATTCAAAAGCAGTGAACAAAAATTGCAATCTTTGTTGTGTTCTGCTGATCTTTATTTGGGAAGCTTGCAGGGTCGGCGCAGCCCATATTTTGCATGTTGGAGTTTGTAAGGGGTGGGGGGGGGGTATTTTTTTTTAGTTTTTGTTTATTTTAAAGAGGTGTTTCTTCTTCGTACATCATTCCTGCAGATAAGTGCGTTTATAATTGTATTACAATCTAATTTATCCAAACAATCTTGGTGAATATGTAATATTCTCAGATTATTTATTAAACACCCACGCCATCGTGGGTGTGGTGAGCCCACACTTGAAGTTATTTATAACTACAAGAAAAAACCTAGAAACACTACCCGAATCGGGTAGTGTCACGCCTACCCTGAAAGGGAAATGGTTTAATGGTATATTCTATATATTCTATTTACCCGATTTTGCCCCATTCTGGATCTTGAATACGTTTTCACCGCCTCCTGTACAAAAAAGGCAATTGTGATTTGTTAATTGTGAATGAATTATATGAATATTAATATCAAAAGAAAATATAAGGCTAACGAAACTGAACAGTTGTTAACAAATGATTAATATCGTAATAAATAAAAAATTAGAAAAATGTTATAAAATGTAGCTTGCTACAAAATATTCCTCAAAGTTTATTGAATTTTCGCTCCGTTTTTGAAATATTTATGAAAATATCAAAAAAGATCATGAAAAATCTCAATTGTCAGAAAATTTCGAAAACGATGCAAAATTATGAAAAAGCAATGTTTTTTTAGTTTAGTTTAGTTTAGTTTATTAACGGTATGTATACACCTTTTACAATACAGTGATTAAGAAGTAATCATTAACAATATAAGTTTGTATAATAAAGTAACATAAAATAATTGAATTCGGGCTGAAATTTTCAACAGATAAATTTAGTATCGCAACATAAATCATATCGCTAAAGTTTGAGCTTAAACAGGGAGATCGGTCTTCTAGTCGGAAACGAAAAATTGAATCGTTGTGACAAATTCCCTCAAAGATTGACTAAAGATATCAGCATCAAATGATATGTTATTAATACAGTTGAACGACCTACAAATTTCTGAAAGCGTTGAGTGGGAGCCATAATCAGTTTTATGGTCTGGTATTTCAAACAATGCATTATGCTTCAAAGTTCTTGGTGCTATCCTGCATGAAATCTGTCGCAGTAACGCAGGACTATCGATTATTCCGTTTACTAATTTGTACAGAAATATTAGACCTGCCGGTGTTCTTTGATGAGGAGCCCAGATAATCGACGCATATTCCAAGATTGGACGCACTAAGGATGTAAATAACATTTTCGAAGTAGAAATTTGTCGAAATTCACTAAATACTCGGAGAATAAAACCGAGTAGTTTCGATGCTTTGAGAAAAACACTGGAAACTTGTTGATTGAAAGAAAGATCCTTGCTAAAAATGATTCCTAGGTCGCTAATGTTCGTTACAACTTGAAGGACAGTTCCATCAATTTGATAACAGTAATTAATATTTTGAACTTTGCGCGAGAAGTTGATAGCATGACACTTTTTACATTCATCAACATTCCATTATCGTAACACCATTGAATAATGCAGTCCAAATCTCGCTGCAAAAGCCTGGCATCTTCGATCGATCCTATTCGACAGAACAGTTTTAGGTCGTCGGCGTATAACAAAAATTTGGAAAATTTTATAACGCGTTTGATATCATTAATGTAGATAAGGAATAATACTGGTCCCAGATGAGAACCCTGAGGGACACCCGAGGCTGGATAATAACAGTTAGATTCGAAAGTACCATGCTTCACATACTGAGATCTGCCCTTCAAGTAGCTCCCAAACCATTTTAGCATTGCTCAATTTACGCCGTAAGCCTTCAACTTTGATAACAACAAATCATGTTTAACGCGATCAAATGCTTTAGTGAGATCTGTGTATATGGTGTCCACTTGGTAACCTGACTCTAAACATTGAGTAAGATATTGTCTGAACTCAGCGAGGTTTGTTACTGTGGATCTCTTTGGGCGAAAACCGTGCTGTTCCTCAATGAAAATATTTTAAAAATAATACTGAAGACGATCAGCCATAATATTATCGAGGATTTTCGAAGCAACATTCAATATGGAAATTGGCCTATAATTCTGTACATGTTGGCGGGAGCCCGTTTTGTGTACAGAAATTATTATTGAGGACTTCCAACGTTTAGGGAAAACTCCAGATTTTAGGGATTTATTATAGACTAAAGCCAGTGGTTCCGAAAGAACAGGATTGCATTCGATAAAAAAACGAGGAGGTATTCCATATGCTCCTGCGCGCTTATGCGGGTCAAGATTCGCGATTTTATCATGTACTTGCTGCGAAGTTATTTCTGAATTAGATATTACATCATTATGCATTTCAATAATTACAGGTTTCAGAAGTGCGTTTTCGACGTGAACAGATTTAAAGTATTTGCAATTTCTGTGCCGTTGTACACACTCGTATCGTTGTGAATTAGATTGTTGGAAACCATTGACCCACTACGTTTATTATTTGACCGATTTCATATGAAATCGGGCAGTCTGACCCTGGTAATGTCACGGAAAGTCCGGAAAGAAAGAATATTTTGTTTAGTGTCATTTCATCTTTTGCAATATCTGGAGTAAAAAAAATCATGTTGAATATTTACAGTGTTCGATATAGTTTTTCTAGTTGTATTTCATTCGTTAAGATAAAATGGCCAATGCTTTAAAATCAATGTATTCAAGTAAGCGAAAAAAATGTCCTGACTTCGAAACTGTTCACAAGAAAGTGATATACAGCAATTCTAGTGACCCATTTGTACAGCTGCATGAGTTGGCTGTTTTATTAGGACCTTTTTCCCCAGAAAGAAGAATAATTTCAAGCGACAGTGTTTGTAAAAATTGTAACCGCCGAATTATTGGTTTTTTCTCGTGTCTTCAAATCAGGCAATTTCTGATGACGAAGAACCAATATTGAATGATGTAAATGTATGTGAAAATGAACAGGTAGAGTATGAAGACGAAGAATTTCAACCAATTTTTCAGATTGAGGAAATAAATAATGAAATTTCAGATAGGAAATTAAATGTTTCGCCTTGTGGAAATCCATCAAGTATCAAAGAAAGGTCCCGAGACAACTATGCTTGCAAAAAAAAGAAAACTGCTGATAGATCCATTTACGGAATCGACGACCAGTAAGCATTCAAAAGTTTATAATGTATCATTGCCAAAAGAAAAGTGCTCTCCTTGCGACGAATGTGACGCTGGTGCCAAGAGAATATACGAAGCAAGATTTACTTTTAACGTGTCCTGAAATAATCAAATATATGATAGATCAATCGAGGAAATTTTCGATTGAAAAAGGAATATATTACATTCCTGACCCATAGAATGGATATCCTGTGAGTGATGTAGAAGTGCAATTAGCATTAGAATATTATTTAAGTGATCACGTAGATTGTACCAGACAAAGCCCAAATAAGAACGAAGTAATTTCAGTTAAGGAAAATGGTGAAAGAATTAAAAGAGTAAAAAGATATTTAACGCGAAGTATTAGTGAAATATTTCACCTGTTTCGAGAAAAAAATCCGAACGTAAGAATTGGAAAGACAAAATTTTACTCTCTGCGACCAAAATGGGTTCAAATTGACCCTTTAAAAGAGGAATGTCTTTGCATTTATTGCGCCAATTTTGAGCTTTTACTTATTGGATTAAAAAACCAGAGAGGCGATGGAGCGAATATCAAAGATATTCGGAATGAAATTTTGCCTAAAGTGATGTGTTGTCTTGTAACCGAAGATTGTCAGCTTGGAGATTGTAAAAAATGTCCAGGAGCTAGAGGCATTACGCTCCAAGCTGTAGCATTGTTAGGGAAAACTGGTTCAGATGACATTGTTTTCGCGATCTGCAACAAAGGTGACTTAGAAAAGAGAACTACTTCGATTGACAGTTTTGTCAAAGAGTTAGCAACCTGGACAGAAAAAGCGAATGTTCACATATATGTGAAAAATATTCAAAGAGGAGAAAGATCGCGCTAAGAATAATTCAACTCATTTAACAATGCAGTGTGACTTTTCTGAGAATTGGAAGCTAATGGTAAAAGATGCAATTCAAACTAATCATTGGATAAATGATCAGATATCGATATTTACTGCTGTTTGCTATCGAGGTGTAGAAACTAAAAGTTTTGCAGTAGTTTCGATGATAAGGAGCATGATTCTGCACACGCTTTATTGGCAATGGACCGTATTGTGCAAATTATGGAATCTTCGAATCCTGAGAAAATGGAAGAAATTACAATAATAACAGATGGAGCTGCAGGTCACTTTAAAAATCGCTATGAGTATCACGCATTGAGTAAATCATCTTGCAAGAAGAAGTGGATCTTCTCAGCAACTGGCCATGGGAAAGGACCCTGTGATGGCGTTGGCGGATTGGTAAAACACTTTGCAACTAATCATAACTTAAAGAAGTCACATCTGGAATCCATAGATAATGCCGAATCCTTTATTCGAGAAGTGAAGAAGTATACTAGCGCCATTAATCTAATACTGCTTTCACCAGAAAAAGTTGCCAGTTTTCGAGAAGAAAAGGAAAAAGAGTGGGAAAAAGTTCCAGGAATTACTGGCATTCAAAAAACCCATGCGTGGAAAGTAGAAGTTGGACAAAACGACGACAGGAAAGTATACATTGCAAATACCTCCAGACATCCATGGAAAGAAGTAACAGTGTACCCGAAGGAGGTGAAGCAGAAAAATCTGAACTGATAGAACACGCGAAACTAATAAAGTAAGAAGTAAAATAAATCAAAACAGAGCAGCAAAAATCATAATTTCATCAATTTTCTAAATTAAATTGTAAAGGATCTGATATTTATTAACTTTTAAACTGTACGTATTCTGTGAATATATGATTTTAGATTCCTTAAGACATAAACAACAACATTCTTCATTAACTTCATAGTTATACATCAGATTAAAAAAAAAGTTAATTTACAAAAAATGAGTTTTTATATAAGAAGGAATAGTTTAGCGAGGTCGAAACTCACAGGATATCTCCATCATATTACAATAAATCTAAAAAAAAATCGAAGGTGGCCTTTTTGAGAAAATTGTCTTTTTATTTTTTTCGAAAAATGTACGCCATTTTGGTAATATTCAACTTTTTTCAGTTTTCTTTGTGGATTTTAAAAGAGTTTAGTTCTCCCTACTAGCTCCTGTAAAGAAAATTAAATTATGTCAATTGTTTCCCAAGATATAATATTTTCAAGAAAAATTTCGTTAATTTTTACATAATTCACCTGAATATTCATGTAGCCCTAAGTTCGTGAAAAAATATCAAAAACAAAAAATTCGTGTCTCATATTATATCTTGGAAAACAATATATTTCAGCCTCAAACAATTCCGTGACATCACCAGGGTCAGACTGCCCGATTTCATATCAAATCGGTCATTTACGAAGCGCCAGAAGACCCCAATATCCTGTTCGATATTATTTTATATTTTACTAATGTAGTTAGCGTGTAGAATAGCGTTTAAACGATTACATTCCGATCTTAACGAACTAAAGGACTCATAATCTATCAAAGTTTGGCTCTGCTTAAATTTTTTATGTGCAATTTTTTTCTGGCAAACCAATTTTTTCAGTTCTAAGTTAAACCATCTATGATACGCAGAGAAGAAAACTTTTTTCATAGAAACATGCTTTTGGATCGCAAAATTTAGGTGATAGTAGAAATGTTTAATAGACGTCTCAATGTCCTCATCATTCAGTTCGGAGTGCCAGTTCACCGTAGCTAGGTATTCCTGAATCGCTGTGTAATTTGAATTCTCAAAATGAAGACTAGAAAAATCAGTCAGTTTAGATAGTGATTCTGATTGTTTAATGTAAATGTTTAGAGGAGGGTGAAACACGTCATAACGAACTAAAGGATCTACAGCGACCTGAGTATCCAGCTGTTTAATATTTGTAAACAATAAATCTAATAGATTACCTTTATTATTTGTTAACTCATTCACTTGATTTAAATTTAAAAATCCAAAAGTGTTAGCAACTAATTCAGCAGCGGCCGAAATGACATTATTAACCTGATGTAATGACTCCATTAAAACGCCCATCTCATCATTAAACCAACAAATGCCGGGTAAATTATAATCACCCGTTACCAAAACGTTAGCATGGGGAAATTTACTAATTATACTTTCTGTCGTGGTTGTATGTTTTAAATAGACATCATACGAAGAAGCTGGAGGAATGTACACGGAGCTTATTATATATTCCTTGTAAGCAGCCTGTATTTTAACACAAATTAGTTCAATAGATTTGTCTGAAATTGTGATTATGCTACTACGTAGTTTTTTACTTACTGCAATGAGTACACCCCCACCTCTTACATTTACGCTTGAAAATGCGTCTCTATCTTTTCTAAAAATACAATAATTGTTAAGACCCAGCTCAGCGTCATTGATGCCTGGATGCAGCCAAGTTTCAATCAGAACTATGACGTCCCAATTAGTTGATGATAACATGACTGAGTTGCAAAATTCACGTAATTTAGTACGAAGTCCACGTACATCCTGGTAATACACGGTGATTTCAGTAGTCGACGAGGCATCAGACGTTTCCAGTGTGGCATTCTTCAGTTTTTTTATTTCTTGGAGGAACGGATGTCAACAATTTTAGGAATTCCGTTAAAAATCGAATGGTTTTGTCCACGTGGCCGTTACTGCGAAGATCCTGCAGTTCCTGTTTTATTTTCTTCAAGTAGTTCCTTTGCATCAATGTTCGGTCAGCGTGGAAAGTGTATGGTCCGTCGTACTTATGTTTGTTACGCAGAAACTTGCTAGCAGAGGTAGTGTCATTAAAAACGACTTTGATTGGACGGCAAGATGTTTCTGACTCCGCCCCCACTCTGAAGACTTTTAAACCCTCAAATGATGTCTCAGTTTTTTCGAAAATGCTCGAGAGTATGCTTTTATCTGCTGCCATTCTCATTTCCGCAGTAGTAGCAAGAGATTCCGGTATACCATAAAAAATGATATTTTTAGATCTATTTTGGCGTTCAAGAACTTCTGTTACTATATCATTTGTTTCAGGGGTCGAATTTATATTCTCCATGTCCATTAGAGTTGTCTCAACATTATCCAATCGAGAACTAATCCTTCCCACGGCATCTTCGGTTGCTTTTTGACGATCCGAAACAACATCCAATTTACTTGATAACTGTTGAATAGAGTTTTCGAGATCACTTTTGTTTTTTGAAAGTTGTTCCTTAATGTCATCAAAGTTTTGTTGTAGTAGCCTAGTCATTGTGGCTTCGATTGATTCATTGCTAGATGTGGGATTAGGGGAAGAGGGCCTAGATGAGCAGCATTTTGAGGTATCAAAGTTTTTCTTATTTCAGTTTATGCAGTTTTTTGCACTCTTTCAAAATCCACAAGAAAAATTCAAAAATAATACAAAATGGTAAAGTTATTTTTAATTTTTGAAAAAAAAAGAAAAAAACTCTCAAAAATCCCAACTTTTTTCATAAATTTTAGGAATGATAGGTACTAATTTATTCGATGTAGGGTAAGATCATCAGTTATTGGTACGTAAAGAGAAAATTTAGACTTTATAGGAAATAAATAAACACATAAAATATTGAATTCTGAAATAGTGATAATTATACAAAAAAAAAAAAAAACTATCCACCTAGAAACACTACCCGAATCGGGTAGTGTCACGCCTACCCTGAAAGGGAAATGGCTTAATGGTATACATACATACATACCTACACTCCAAAGTTTATGCAGAATAAACTGGAATGTTGAATTATTATTCAAAGTTGACAAAAACTTGAAAAGTTATTAAAAATAAGTATGTAGTCCCCACATTTTAGTGCTTGGCACTGCTAACCCCAGTTATTGGCACCCCCCGTCACCAGTGATTGGCACTATAATCACATAACCTCTTAAAATTTCTGTGATTGCTTTAAAACATTGATTAAAAACAAATTGTGCAGCTGAAAATATTAAATACTTTTTCTATTAGTAATTCTAAATTTAGTATTTTATAAATTTTGTTTTTGGACAAGCCAATATCTTTGACAGCAGCTATAAATCTTAGCCATATATGTATGCCCATCAGAGGGCATACATATGTTACCGTCTGCGAAGAAAGGGACCTAATGCGTCAAAGCTGAATTCTACAGGACGGGCGATCGTAGCAGATCCCGCAAGCTAACATTTGAGTAGTGGAGATGCGTCTACGAAAAGCACCCCCTCCACTTACCACTACACTTTTAGGCACGAGCACTGATATATATAATACACTGGATGCAGGATTCAATGGAACATCTGTGCCTACTTGAAGGCTTCGGAGCCGCCATTTTTCAGGGATGTTTTGGTTCGGGGCCATTCGGAACAGATCGGGATATGCGGGAGATTCAAATGTAGTATGGAAGAGAACTTAAAAATATTAATAAAAATCATGTAAAATTTAGTTTATTGTCAATGAGTGAATCGTCTAAAACTGGAAACTAAATACAACTTAAGAAAAAGTAATTACATAAATAAAAATAATCGAACAGTACAAAAAAAGGAAAGTAGATGGGATTTTAAATTGGTGGAATACACATTTTGTAAACACGTGCTTTAGAATATTTATCAATTGAATTATTATGAATTCTGATAAAACCTGCAATTTAGCTAAAAATGCTAGTTTTTAATTAAAAATTTTAATCTTTTTTGTTGAAAAAGCAAAAAAAAAATTAACAATAAAGTATAACTTTCGACAATTCAAAAATTTGTATAACTTTTTATTGATAATATGTGTTTTACTTTGTCGTAAAAATCTACAAGGTATTACAGAAAACTACAGGATTTTACATTTTTTTAATTTGGGCGTTTGACGTCATAAAAATCTTTTAGTTATACGTAAAATTATTGTGGAATGTTACAAATCTTTACAAAAAAATACAAGATTTCACCAAAGTTGAAATATTGGGAAACCGTACTTAAAAATTGTGTTGTATATACTAGTAGTTTATTGTAGAAATGTACAAATTTAAAAAAAAAAAATTACAAACTACAATAAAAATAATTTTTCACTTTTACCAACGGCGATAACACGCTGAAAAAAAACAGTTTTCGTCAGATCACTGAAGTTAAGCAGCGTTGGGCGCGGCTAGTACTTGGATGGGTGACCATTCGAGAATACTGCGTGCTGTTGACCCACCGTGGGTGTGGTGAGCCCACACTTGTAGTAGTTATTTACTACAAGAAACTATCCACCTAGAAACACTACCCGAATCGGGTAGTGTCACTCCTACCCTGAAAGGGAAATGGCTTAATGGTATACTTACCAAGAACTTTTGCTATTATAATAATTCACAATGTACTGTAGTGCGAATTTTGAAAATTGAACAATTATTGATTTTACAAGACGATTCTGAACATATTTTAACGTTAAAAATGTAAATTTTTCAATTTGAAAGCCCCAGTAGTTAAAAAAATGTGAACTTCTGATTGAAACTTCAAAAACTGTTCTTAACTCTAAAATAATTTCAAATTATTAAAATAATTAAACGCTCTTATTCAATTCCGAATCCTATTCAAATATTGTTTCAATCTAAAATATTCCATTCTTAACCATTTAATTTGAATTTTTTTAATTAATGAAGACTTTTTTGGGATATTCAGCAATATTTTACTTTCCATACAATTTTAATTGCCCTATTCAACAAATTTTTATTATGTAAGTGAAATGATTAAATTTTGATGCATAAATAACAATTGAACAATTATCAATTTAGAAAAAATTTGAGTTAGTTTTAGAGATATTGACAAGTTTTGAGAAGATCCAAACTTAATTTAGAACTGGAAAAAATTTCGAGAAATAAAAAACTAAATTTAGATTCTTGAAGATTTCGAAATAAAATTTAGAAGCTTTTTATGGATCTTTAAAGGTTTTAAGAAAACAAAATAATTTTTAAGTTTGCTGAGAAGATTTAAAATTATTTTTTAATTTGAAAAATTAATATTAAGAGCAAAATTAAAAAAGATTTTAGAAAGAATGCAGATGTTTGAAAATTTCGAACACAAAATTTATAAACTTTGCAAGCATTTTGAAAGGTTTTAATGAATAAAAAATTCTTATTTCTTTAGTTAATTTTAAAAGTATATTTAATAAAATTTTAAAAATGTTCAAAAAAGAATCAGGATGATTTTAAGGTAATTTTTTTACTTTTAAAGGATTTTCAAAAAATTGTAGGAAAAATTCGAGTTGCTTAAAATGATAGAATTTTGATTAATTCTTCAATTCACAGCACTGAAAATGATAGCATGGATTTCTGTTTTTTTTGCAATCTTTTAACTGTACAATGTATAAAAGTTAAAAATTAAAATTTTGCAGTTCAACGACTTTTAATTTAAACAATTTCAATTGAAAAGTGTTAAAAGTTTCCATTTTATACGCGTCAATTATTAAGCGTTTAAATTAAATAAATTTCAAGTTCAATTTTGTAAGTTTAAAATTTTTAAAAATTTAACTTTGAGTGCTCGAATTTGCAGTTCAGTCTTTGTAACTTCAACAGAACAAAGGTTTATCTTCAAGAGTTTGAATCTTTTAATTTCAATAACCGTGATCAATTCTTTCTCAATTGTTCAATTTTTATTTGCAGTCAGAAAGTTATTCTTTTTCGACCTAGGATGACAAATATTGAGAATATTGAAAAGAGATCATGTTAAATGGCATATATATGGTGTCCAATCAATTGCTATATATTTGAAAAAAACTTCAAACTTAAGGTTTTTTGGTGTTTAATAACGATTTTTCTTTATTGTCTCTTAATATTTTAATATTGCTTTAAAGTTTAAACATAGAAGCTTTTATGTAATAGCGATCAGGTACACATTTTAATTTAAAATTTTCTCATGACTCATATTTTTCGGCGGTGAATATTATTATAATAACTTTCGTTATTCGGTAGTCTTGAGTTACACTGTGTGAAAATGTCGGTTGATCAGAAAGAAAGTTTTAAAAATAAGTTCAACGAAAAGTTTGTTGAATTGTTGGTGCAAAAAGACGCAAATAGTTTTTACATAAGCGAAGAGCTGTATAACACTTATTTGAAAGATATTAAAAGTGCGAAAGGAGCCAAAAGTTTGACAACGATACAGCGTCGACGATTACAGCGATTTGATGTTTTCATTGTTGGAGGTGTAGAAAAACTAATTGTTGATTTGAATAAAGGTAATTATTTGAGCACATAAAAAAAAGTTCAAAGTCTATTTAAAATGTATTAAATTTTGTGAAATTATATTGAATTTCATAATTACAGGTGAAACAAATATCAAGTATTATGTTAAAAATAACGAAATGTTCGATGTCCTATATGATGCTCACATTTCTGTAGGACATGGTGGTAACCATCGAATGATCTCTGAATTAAGTAGGAAATATAAGAACTGCACACAAGAAGTTATACTGTTGTTTTTGAAGTTTTGTGTTTCATGTCAGAAAAAACAAAAATCCACAAAGAAAGGTCTGGTCGTGAGACCTATGCTTTTTTCAGAGATGAATAGTAGATGTCAAGTGGATCTTATAGATATGCAGTCAAGTGCAGATGGACCATACAAATTTATTATGTTGTACCAAGACCATCTAACAAAATTTGTTCAATTACGACCATTGACTTCTAAAAGAGCAGCAGAAGTCGCCAAACAACTACTTGACATTTTTTGTATTTTCGGAGCGCCAAATATTTTACAGTCTGATAATGGGCGGGAATTCGTAAATTGCATCATAGAAGAATGATGCACTATATGGCTTGGACTACAGATTGTTCACGGAAAGCCAAGGCATAGTCAGTCACAAGGAAGCGTAGAAAGGGCAAATCAAGATATACAAAACATGCTCATGACTTGGATGACTAATGAATCCTGCAGTCAATGGTCAGAGGGACTACGATTTGTTCAATTTATGAAAAACAGGTTATTATTTTAATATAAGATAATGGATAATATAATTTTTTTTTCAGTTTAATATAAATGTAATAATTTTTTAATGTATTTTTTAAAGAGCGCATCATGCTGGTATACAACGATCTCCATTTCAAGCGATGTTTGGTTCCGATGCAAAATTAGGATTATGCACAACATCACTACCAAAAGAAGTTTATTTAAATATTCGTAGCGAAGAGGAATTACAAGAAATAATGAAGCACAATAGCTTAATTGCGACGGAGCCAAAACTCGCTGACAAACAAGAATGCGATATAGTTGACGCAGTAAGTACACAGACAGCAACAAAAAGTGTATGTGATAAGTGTAATGGCTCCCTCGAAAACGGAATTTGTCAAATTTGTAAGAAGGAGGCTGATATTATTCAAAAGAGAATGAATGCCAAGGAATGTTTGACTTCGCAAGCTAAAAAAATGAAAAATAGATCAAACTCTCAATTTCCAATATGCAAAGTTGGAGATACTGTCAGAGTACCGATACCTGACGTTGACAGAGGTCGAGGAGAATTTAGAAATGTTTTAATGATGATTATTGACGTACATGACGCAGGATTCTACAAATTAGGCAATGCTGACGGAACGATAGACACAAAATTTACAAGGAATCAATTTACACCGTGCAATGCAGAACTCGTCGAGATAACAGAGTTATCAGAGGAAATAAAAAGTTTACGGCAACTTGCTAACATCCAATCTCATACTGGAGGTCAAGGATTTACGAGGTGTAACTGCAAACAAGGCTGTAATACAAAGAGATGCAAGTGTAAATTGGCGGGCATTCTTTGTAACTCAAAATGTCATCACAGCATGTCTTGCGTCAACAAATAATACTGTTTAGTTTTTTTTCTATGAATCCTAAAATTGTACGTGACGAAAATATATGTAATTGTATATGAAAAAGTTTATTTTCATTACAACTCTAGCTTTATCCAGAGACGTTTGGCTAATGCTAAGTTTATCCGGATAAAGCCCAAAATTACTATTATTTTATGTTTCAAATCAACTTTATCCAAAATCGTTGGATAAAACTAGCTTTAGCCGGCTAAACCTAGTATTAGCCAGATTTTGGACTTTAGCCGTAACATATATATATATATATATATATATATATATAATTTAAAAAAAAAGTTAAACAACCACCGCAGGGTCCCACTAAGAGCAACTGCCATCCGACAAAATGTCAATAGCCCCCAGTAGCAACGCGGTAAATCACACCTATGGCCACGTCTCACAACCGTGAGATGGGTGGTCATAGGCAACGACAAAATCACAACAACAGGCCGGCGAAACCCTCGTGTGTCTCGAGGACACGAAGCGACCCAAGGATGACAGCTTTCTGCATCCATCTCGCAAGTGCCTTGGCATATTTTTGGCACGCGGGTATGGTTTTAAGGTTACGAACCAGTGATAGTTTCGCACCTCCGAGAGCACCTATCACAAGGACAATTACTTGTACCGAATATTTTGGGTACAGTCGTTGTAGCTCTCTTTTAAGGTCTTGATACCTCTCCTCTTTTTCTTTCTCCTTTGCAGTGATGTTGTATTCGGACGGAGCCGAGAATTCGATCACGAATATAGTTCGTTTCTCGAAGTCTTGGAGAACAATGTCAGGCCTCAAGTGCGCAACGGAGACTGCTGCCCGAAAATCGTAGTTCCAGAAAATTTGGCACTTATCGTTTCGGACAATCGACTCTATCTCCTTTGGAGCGTTCGGCAGGGCAGGGTCGCGGCCAACACCGTAAGAGCGACAAAGATGGTAATAAAGCACTCTTAGGGCCGCATTATGTCTATAGATATACGTCGTTCCCGCGTGGGTCGGACACCCTGATAGTATGTGTTCTAGGTACTCAGCGTGTGCATGACACGCTCTGCACCTATCACTGGGAACTTCTTGGCATAAAATGCGCTCACGGTATGCTAAGGTGGAAATGACACCGTCCTGGCATGCAAAAATAAAACCCTCTGTACCTGAATTAAGCCCTGATGATTTGAGGAAAGCAAAAGTTTGCTCCTTCGACAAGGACTGTTTTTCTACATTTCTGTGAAAGTTTCCGTGCATTTTCTTGTCGAGTAGCTCTTGGTGAAAATTTTCAACCTCAGCTTTCTTCACTTTGGTTTTTAGAAGTGAAGCATCTAGATGAAGTAATGCACTTTCCTCACTTCTGATGTTAAAATTCAGGCCAAGGGTCTCGGCCGCTTGCTCCGCGGCTTTGTAAAGGAACGCTCCTTCGCCAATCATCTCGTGGTTCCTGACCATCTTTAGGAGAGGATCTCTGCCATTCGCAACGATGTAAGCTGTATTTAGAACAATCCGGTTATGAAGACACTGGAGATTCAGAAGTCCGCGTCCGCCTTGACGGCGTGAAATATATAATCGCGGAACTGACGAATTGATATGCAAGCTTTTATGCATATGCATGATCTTACGTGTAATGACATCAAGGGCCTTAAGCTCGTTCTTCGTCCATTGAACTACCCCAAACGAGTAGAGTAGAACCGGGACGGCAAGCATGTTAGTCGCAGATACCTTGTTCAACGCCGACAGATTGGAAGACCAAATCTGTCGAAGAAGATGCTTGTATCTGCTTCGGAGAG
>CAKNYM010052633.1:77903-90081 GCA_932195095.1 Andricus curvator | reverse complement strand
TTTTTTACCATTTTTATCTAATAGCAAGTTTTTTGACAAATGATTTTAATTCAAAATTATGGGGGAAATTAAGAACGAAAAAGACCCTCCAAAAGAAAAGAAAAAACACGGAAATAGTTGAAAATAAAAGAAAAGACGGAAACCGGTGTATAGCTCCAGGATGTACTTCGGGTTATGATTCTAATCCTACGAAAGTTAGTGTTTTTCCTGTGCCAAAAGGTGAAGAAAATGTAAAACTATGGCAGAAAGCAATAAGACGCGACGATTTAATTTTAAACCCGGGGCATAAAGTGTGTGAGTTACATTTTGCTCCGAAAGATATTTTGTTGGAAAGAGAAATAAAAGCGGCTGATGGAAGAACTGTTCTCGGAGTAGTAAGTTTATTGTATTTATTTATAATTTAAAAACTTATACAGTTTATTTTCTTTAGGTTTTTTCACATAAACTTATTTTGAAGTAAACTATATATTGAATTTCTAATTTTATTTTTAAATTAGATTTAGAGGTTAAGTATGTATTTTATACGCGGTGTTTATTTTTACTTATATATTTTGTCAATTTAATTGAAAAATTGTATAAATTAAAATAGGCACTACGTATTCAGCCTCTAAATCAAATTTAATAATAAAATTAGAAATACAATAGTTAGTTAACTTTAAGATCATTTTAAATTAAAGAAAAACAACTAAATATTGTATTTCAAAATTTATTATTAGCTTATTAAATTAGATTGAGAGGCTCAATACGTTATATCAATTTGAATTGAAAAAATGTATAAATTAAAATGGACACTACGTGTTCAGCCTCTAAATCCAATCTAATAATAAAATTCGAAATACAATATTTAGTTTTTTTGTTTAAATTTAAAATTATTTTTACGGAAACTAAATATTGTATTTCTAATTTTCTTATTAAATTGCATTTAGATGCTTAATATGTAGTGTCTATTTTTATTTATATATTTGTTCAATTTAAATTGACAAAATATATAAGTAAAAATAAACACCGCGTATAAAATACATACTTAACCTCTAAATCTAATTTAAAAATAAAATTAGAAATTCAATATATAGTTTACTTCAAAATAAGTTTATGTGAAAAAACCTAAAGAAAATAAACTGTATAAGTTTTTAAATTATAAATAAATACAATAAACTTACTACTCCGAGAACAGTTCTTCCATCAGCCGCTTTTATTTCTCTTTCCAACAAAATATCTTTCGGAGCAAAATGTAACTCACACACTTTATGCCCCGGTTTTAAAATTAAAGCGTCGCGTCTTATTGATTTCTGCCATAGTTTTACATTTTCTTCACCTTTTGGCACAGGAAAAACACTAACTTTCGTAGGATTAGAATCATAACCCGAAGTACATCCTGGAGCTATACACCGGTTTCCGTCTTTTCTTTTCAACTATTCCCGTGTTTTTGATTTTCTTTTCTTTTGGAGGGTCTTTTTCGTTCTTAATTTTCCCCATAATTTCGAATTAAAATCATTTGTCAAAAAACTTGCTATTAGATAAAAATGGTAAAAAACGGAGCCTGCCTATACATCTGACATGTATTTGTTGACAAATTCAGGTTTACATGCCACCCAGCGCCACCTACAACTCAGCTTACGCTAAGAAGCAGTGGGAACTAACCGAAATACACGGGCGATGCATAGGGCTGATATATATATATTTCGATTCCTTTGGAATAGAACCGAAGGGCCTATGACAAAGCCACCGAACGCGTCCTCGGGTTGCGGATAGAGGGTTCCTGTACCAAGGGTTTCTGCTGAATATGGTTACAATAATTAATAAGCAGTCGCGGACAATGGTCCAGGGATGGTCCCGAAGGAATAACTCCTAAGCGGAGGCGTAACAACCGTGCCGAAAGCTGAATGGCACCTGGGTTAGGTGTCTCAAACGGTGACTCTGGGATACCGGGCGACCTCTCAGAGTATGCAGCCTTATCCTTGCACGCGGGGCTCTACAAGGACGGACTAACCCTTTCCCTAGCTGCTCGTGGGAACAACAATGAAACCACCAAAACACCAAAATGTTGTAGATGCGGTTCAAGACAATCGAACGCGCAGAGCACCCGACAATGGGTCGGCAAACAATGCCGATCAGCCTAGAGTTCGGGGTGCTGAAAATAATTTAGATGGAAACACGACGACGAACCGGCGAAACGCCCACATTGAGTGGACGGATCGACTCAGGGATGACGTGCTAGACTGCTACGATGCCAGCATTATCCCTGTTCGCGGAGGCTTTATGGCGCGTATGCACACTCTGTGGTGCCAGAAGCACCCAGAGCTTCAGCACGTTTCGCATCAGTCTTTGCGAAATCAAGCCGACTACCTCCAGAAAAATGGATATGTACGCGGAGCGCTTCCCCAACCGCTGCTTTATGAAGCTGCAGACGAAGATGAGGAAGCGACATTGAGACCAACCGCAGAAAGCAGGCACCTTCTGAGAGATGATCGCAATTTCATTACTAGAAGGAACATTAACATGCAAGTTCCTCCTAAGCCCCAAGATCTGGCTGAAATGGATGCCTTCCTTCGTGGAGATATCTCGCAAGAGTCCGACCTTTGGACCATCAATTGCTCAGTTTATGGTGCTGCGAGAACTTTAGCTGATTCAAATCGAAGGCTGAAACCAACGATGGATCAAAAGACCAAAAGACGCTTGCATCAACTGAACAAGAAGATTGGATGGGCAAGACAGAATGCGTCCCGTGTTCAATGTGTGATTGGCTACATAACATCTGGTAGACCGTTTACGGAAAAGGTTCGAAAGTTCGCCCAAGAACTAAGGATCTTGAATCACACACTAAACAAGTCAAAGCTACTGACAATCAAGCAGCATATTGTTGAAAAAATACGGCTGTTATCGGACGCAAGGAGGAGAATACAGAAGAGGGAGAGATGGATCAGGGAAAATCAACAGTTTCTCGCTGACCCATCGCGCCTCTTCAGCGATCTACCTGTTTCTGTAAAAAATCCACCCAAGCCCAAGGAGGTAGAGACTTTTTGGAGAGAGGTGTACAAGATCCCGAAAACACTAGAGTTGAAAGAAGATACTGAAAATATCATCCGCTTCAAGGAGTTTTGCGGCAACCTCATAAAATCTGAGGAGGAATGTCCATCAATCACTGCCGAAGAGGTGAAAAAAGCACTTAGAGGCACGAAGAACTTTTCCGCTGCTGGACCAGATTCTATCAAGAACTTTTGGGTGGAAGAAGTTTACTTTTACACACCAACATTTGGCCCGCATATTCACCTCATATTTAAAGTCGGAGACGCCCATTCCGCAGTGGCTGGTGTTAGGACGCACTATACTCCTTCCAAAAAAAGGCAACTTGTCCAACCCAGAGAATTACAGGCCAATAACTTGTTTGAACACGCTGTATAAGATCTTTACAGCTGTCCTCAACAACAGGATTGTTCGACGAATTGAGCCTGTATGGCGAGAGATGTACGAACAACGTGGCTCGAAAAAAGGTGTAGCAGGCTGTCGAGAGAATCTGCTGATTGACAGGTGTGTCTGTAAAGACGCTGCAGCCCATCAGCGCGTCCTGTCAATGGCCTGGATTGACTACCGGAAAGCTTTCGATTCAACCTCTCATAGACTTATCATCTGTCTGTTGGAAAGCTTGCAGGTACATCCACACATAGTGAGATGCATAGAGAGATTGATGCCTCTTTGGAAAACTAGATTTACTATCTCATCTAGAAATTATCGTGTGACAACGAACAACGTCACTTTCCAGAGAGGCGTCTTTCAAGGTGATACCATGAGCCCTTTGCTTTTTTGCATCACACTTTTGCCTCTATCTCTCGCACTACGAAATTCTCCTGGATACCTCTGTGGCAACACTAATCAGCGTGAGCATAAGGTCACTCATGTATTTTATATGGATGACCTGAAGATCTATGCCTCTGGTAGAAGCAAACTTCAAACTGCTATAAATATTGTCAAGAACTACACAGGAGAGATTGGGATGGACTTTGGCTTGGACAAGTGTGCCAAAATTTATCTGAAGAAAGGAAAGATTACTGGCGTTTCCAAGGACCCTGAGCTTGTGGATATAAGTGTTATCAGACATCTTCATACTGGAGAGACCTATACATACCTCGGCGTGCCTCAAAACCGCATTCAGGACGTAACATCAGTGAAGGATACTCTCCGAAGCAGATACAAGCATCTTCTTCGACAGATTTGGTCTTCCAATCTGTCGGCGTTGAACAAGGTATCTGCGACTAACATGCTTGCCGTCCCGGTTCTACTCTACTCGTTTGGGGTAGTTCAATGGACGAAGAACGAGCTTAAGGCCCTTGATGTCATTACACGTAAGATCATGCATATGCATAAAAGCTTGCATATCAATTCGTCAGTTCCGCGATTATATATTTCACGCCGTCAAGGCGGACGCGGACTTCTGAATCTCCAGTGTCTTCATAACCGGATTGTTCTAAGTACAGCTTACATCGTTGCGAATGGCAGAGATCCTCTCCTAAAGATGGTCAGGAACCACGAGATGATTGGCGAAGGAGCGTTCCTTTACAAAGCCGCGGAGCAAGCGGCCGAGACCCTTGGCCTGAATTTTAACATCAGAAGTGAGGAAAGTGCATTACTTCATCTAGATGCTTCAGTTCTAAAAACCAAAGCGAAGAAAGCAGAGGTTGCAAATTTTCACCAAGAGCTACTCGACAAGAAAATGCACGGAAACTTTCACAGAAATGTAGAAAAACAGTCCTTGTCGAAGGAGCAAACTTTTGCTTTCCTCAAATCATCAGGGCTTAATTCAGGTACAGAGGGTTTTATTTTCGCATGCCAGGACGGTGTCATTTCCACCTTAGCATACCGTGAGCGCATTTTATGTCAAGAAGTTCCCCGTGATAGGTGCAGAGCGTGTCATGCACACGCTGAGTACCTAGAACACATACTATCAGGGTGTCCGACCCACGCGGGAACGACGTATATCTATAGACATAATGCGGCCCTAAGAGTGCTTTATTACCATCTTTGTCGCTCTTACGGTGTTGGCCGCGACCCTGCCCAAAAATATGCCAAGGCATTTGCGAGATGGATGCAGAAAGCTGTCATCCTTGGGTCGCTTCGTGTCCTCAAGACACACGAGGGTTTCGCCGGCCTGTCGTTGTGATTTTGTCGTTGCCTATGACCACCCATCTCACGGTTGTGAGACGTGGCCATAGGTGTGATTTACCGCGGTGCTACTGGGGGCTATTGACATTTTGTCGGATGGCAGTTGCTCTTAGTGGGACCCTGCGGTGGTTGTTTAACTTTTTTTTTCAAATTATATATCAGTGGGCACGAGCCAGTGGAGCTCACGGACACGTCGCGTACAGCTGTAGTGGTCAGTGGTGGGGCTGGCTTTCGTAGGCCTCTCGTTCGGTCTCCCCGTACGCTTATCATGCCTATGTTTGTAGCTTAATAACAAAAAAAGTAATTAACTTGAAAAATGTCTGATTATTGGAAATGAAAGAGTGACTCAGACACTATCGATTGGCCTATGAAAATGAAAATCGATTTTTTCCGCATCAGGTCCCTTTCTTCGCGGACGGTCACATATGAGGCGTTGGGTGCAAAAACCCCTTAACTCGAGTTAAGGGGCTTTTGCTGAAACCTAGATGTTTACAATTGTTAAACCTTAGTTAAACTATCGATTCCGTTGATTGACGTCAGCCATATATCGCTGGCGGCGTCAGAGCGGCCCGTCGCAGCGAGAGACTCACGTGTCGCGCGGGTCGCAGTAGGCCGGGCGCGATTCAAAACAAACAGTTTCCGCGATCGGCACATCTTTCTACTTGTTCTTTTAAAGTAAATATCTCAAGTTTTGCAATGAATGACTCAACAACAGAGAGTACTGCGTCCAGTGGTTTATACAAAGGAAGGAAAAAACATTTTAAATGTAGTAGTTGGATACGAAGTAGGCAAAAAAAGAGGAAAGCTGAAGGAAAAGGTTATGTTTCTTCAAACCTATAACCTAAATAAATTATTAAGCTGCATCCATCATTATATTGAATAAAAACTGTCTTTTTTATTTTTTTTTCATACAAAAATACTCATTCCCAGTAAAAACCCCTTAATTCCGATTTATTTTTTATTGTTATTTTAATTATTTATCCAATTGTATGAACAAACTGAGTACATAGTTATAATGTTTAATAGTAAGACAACCGTGGAAAATGGGTTTTGAGACAAATTTCAACTTTTTTTGTAAGTTATACATAAATAAAACCTTTAATTGCATTTTTTCTGCAAACACTTAACTCGAGTTAAGGGGTTTTTGCACCCAACGCCTCATATGATAATACACAAAATAAAAAACATGAATGTTACTAATTTTCTCATTTTCTGCTTTAAACTAGCAAAGTCAAGAAACAAATTCAAACATTGAATATAAATATAGTCAAAATAAATCGCCCACCGATTGAATACAAATTTGTTCTATAAATACAAATATATTTATAATAATGAATGAAACTATTCTAGAATTGCATGGTTCTGGTCATTGGCACTGGAGTGCCAACGACTAGAGACCATACTTTTTGTATTAATTTCCATTGCCCCCCCCCCAATTAATAAATACATTATTGCCGATGTTTTATTCTTATTTTTATTGAATTTTAAATATTTCTTAGAATACCTACAAAAAATGAAACAGATTTACTTGTTTATAACGTTGCTATAACAAAATTAAAATTGAAAAATGTCGCCAGCTAAAGATTTTCTTTAGAAAAGCCGATAAATTCTTGGCACTCTACAAATTAAAGAGATTTAAATATTTTACACCTAAATTTGACATTATTTTGCATAAGTTCTATATATCGTTTTGCGCAAAAATTATAGTAGGATTAAAATAATATCAGTAAAATACGATGAATGTTCGCATTTTCTTAATATTGAACAAAAATTAGAGGGTGGTGCCAATAACCGGCGCAGTGCCAACGACTAGTGCTCTTATCCTACCATACGTTTTCTTTTCGGTAATTTTTTGTTTTTCGAGACAATTTTTTTTTAAATCCTTGCTTTTTTTTTGCAAATTTTGAGATTTTAAGGATTTACTTTTTCAGTTTGTCTAGTTTTTTAACTCGTTTGAAACCGATGAAAAAAATGAAAAAAGAATACAAAATGGTAAAGCTGTTTGGATTATTTAAAAATTACAACACATTTTTTTTCGTTGAAACTTTCAGGAGTGATAGGTAATAAATATTTGAGGCGGACTAACAAGGGGACCTTTAGGTATGCTTTTTTTGTTTGAATTGATACTCTCCTCAATGAAAGGTATGTACCAGAGGTTTTCTGAGAAAAATCAGGAAGGCGCAATTTTGAGCCATTTTCGAGAAAAATGCATTAAAAAAATTGCGAACAGATGGTCATCGAGCCGGTGTAAAAGTATTTCGAAGCGTCGGTAGCTCCCTGGTAGAACGCTCGGCTGATAGCCGCAAGGTTGGGCGTTCGATTCCCGCTATTCTTACATTTTTTTTTTATCATAATGCTTTTTTATTTCATTTTTGAATAACATTTACTAAAATTATACCATTCAATGATTATTTATTCCTTATTCAACAAAAAAACAAATGTGTTTATCTTATTTTTACTTTCACTCGTTTGGACAATTGTGCATTTTATTAAAATTCTTTATTCTTCAATAGTTTCTAGTATTTATATTTTTAAATTAAATTAGGCACAAAGTGTTTCAAATGATAATTTCAACAATAAATACAAAAACATAATGTTCAAAGGCATGTATGATGAGATGTTCAAGCTGGACGATAAAGGTTTATCGAATTGCACCACCAAAGTAATTCCGCCAAAGTGTACTCCTTTGGTCCAACCTTGTGATGTTTATTTTTACAGGCAGGTAAAAAATCTTATAAAGCGTCTTCAAAACTGTTCTTACTTGATTGAACATGATCGCGAAATAAATTCCCGTGAGGATAGTATAAAAATACATTCAATTGTTCACCATCAATTATCTTCTCCGATATTTTGTAATAGGTTGCATTATGCTTGGTATGCTTCGAAACTCTGTGATGATAGGAAAACTTATGAATGTGAATGAAGTATGCTTTGCCATCAATATTCTGGAAAAACCATGTAAACGTAAAAAATCTGCATCTATTAGGTGTGTCAGATGTCGCGAAACTTTTTGTTTTTCTTGCTTTTATGACCAGTATCACTCTGGTTCGTGCGCGATACTACATAATCCTAATGATATAAATAATAATAGTTAAGAATAAATTAAGTGTAAAAAAGTAGCATTTTGATAAAGGAAAAAAAAAGAAAAAAAAGTACGGTTAGCGAGAATCGAACGCGCAGCCTTGCGGCTATCAGCTGAGTGCTCTACCAGGGAGCCGCTGACGCTTCGAAATACTTTTACACCAGCTCGGTGACCATCTGTCCGCAATTTTTAAAATGCATTTTTCTCGAAAATGGGTCAAAATTGCGTCTTCTTGATTTTTCTCAGAAAACCTCTGGTACGTACCTTTCATTGAGGAGAGTATCAATTCAAACAAACAAAAAAGCATAACTAAAGGTCCCCTTGTAAGTCTTAGTTTGTTCGCGAAAAACGAAGGAAAAGTAACCAGCTTTGCCGTTTTTGACGCATTATATCGTTATGTCCGATAAAATAACATTTTACTGATTTGAAGTAAAAAATAACAGTAAAAAGAGAACAGTAAAAAAAAATAGAATTTTGTTTCTCCCGAATTATCTATCACTCCTAAAAATTTCCACGAAAAAATTAACCCTCGCGCTGTAAACGTTTTTTTGTCACCTTTTCGCTGTAATGGGGGGTCTGTGAGACTCAAGGTTTTTCTTTATTATTTCGTAAAGTGATAGGAAAAATCTGACAAAATTTATACAACATCATTAAAACTTCTACTTCATGGATCAGTCCAACAGTAACAGGAACAAATTTGTTTCCAAACAAATTATTGGATATGAATAATTAAAAATACCAACGTAGTAAATTTCGTCTGGGTCTCACAGACCCCCGTTTACAGCGGAAGGTATAAACTTACGGTTTTCGGTATCGCAGTCAGTTCCCTTCTTCTCTTGCGTAGTGTTTAAGATTTTATTATTATTTTTTATATTACAATTATTATTCTTGCTAATATTGAAAGAGTTCGCTATTAGCGGTATTGCTATTTCCTTCTTCTATCGATGCAAGAGAATTGGAAGAAATTATACCTGCAAATTTGAAATGTTGAAATATACAATCGAAAAGTTTCTCGTCAGAAATCTCCAGAATTCCTGGTTTTTCTGACTATTCCTAACTTTTCTTTAGTAGGATTTTGAGTAGAATAAAAAAGAATATTTGAAGAAAAAAAATCGGGCTATTTTGAGAGATTGAATTTTTAAAATGTTCAAAAAAAAGGTTCTGTCTAGTATTACAGAATTTTCCGTAAAAATAACCGGTCAAGTATAGAGCTAGGGAGCTAGTATTACGAAATTTTCCGCAGCGTTAGTCCTGATCGAGCTGGAGTCTTACGGAAAATTCCGTAATGTAAGACAGTTCAAAAAAAAATTAAGACGTCAAAGGTGATATTTGAAAATATAAAAAAATCAAAAATGAAAATTTGAACGTCTTTTTTTAGCAAAATATCTGAGATGTTTTTTTTTCTTTTTATAAGTTGTGCAAGTTTAAAAAAATTGAAGAGATGAGGGTTTGACGTTTCTCAATCCGGTGTGGAATATCTAAATAAATTGATAACTATTTTTTTTTAATTTTTAAAAGAAATGATCATTGTAAAAAACAATATATTATAAAACTCCAGTTTTCCATGTATGGAATTTCCATGGTTGGAAAGTTACGTGTCTGGAGTTCTTCATGTCATCCATGCTGGCTGCGCCGCCTCTGGAAGCTTGAGATATCAGTTTCCCCAAATTGAGAGATCAATGCTTCCAGAAGCTAAAGCATTGCTTTTGAATACTACGTGAGTTGATTGGATTGAGAACCAATCGAAGTTGCCAATCGGCAAAAAATGGACACAAAATCCATTTGTTTATAACAATTATTTAGATAATGAATAATTGTTGTCAATTTGCAAAGTATTATAGCAAGGAGTCATCGGAAAGACATCCCTAGTTGATTCCGTAAACAAAAATTGAGCCTATTCATTGAAAAGTCGCCAAACTGTGAATTTGTCTAAAAAATTACCAGCAAACATCTATTCTCAATTAATGGCAATGAAAGATTTATTTCTCACATTTTATACCAAATCTATTAATTTCAATTAGCTAAACATTGCCAATTCCAAAAAATGACTTCTTCATTAATTTGTTTATAATACCATAACAATTTCTTTAAATTAAGTTTTTATCATTGATTATTTTTCAATTTATGAATTATTTTTCCAATTATTGATTTGTCCAGGGTTTCTTTTTTTTGTCCCACTGTGCGGTGATTTGTCAGAACCATAAATATTTTTTTTGCATCTCTCACTTTCACTTCTTTATTTCGATTTTTTATGTGATCTTAGACAGCGATATGGATTTTTGTGCGGTCTTTTTGAAATCTTCAAAAACTTGGTGAAATGATTTTAGTGAAATCTTTTTACAATAAGTTAACGTTTATCGAAGATGTTTAGACATAAATCTGTCTTAAGTCGAAGTTTACGATGCATATACTGATTATTTTTATCGCCTTTTTAATCAGTTTGTACCTTTCGTTTTCACTTTCATTTACTGAACTATTCTTACTGTATTTGAAAGATAATTTGTTATATCATTTACTATATATTTCTATAAAAATTTGTATTAAAATTCCAGATATGATTGCACGTTTTTCAGAATCGAAAGATCTTACTTAGTGGACACTGTTATATAACTGTGATGTAACAGTTCTAGAACGGAAAAGAACAGGTTCTGTAACAGGTTAAGAACATACTTAGACCGTGGTTCGAGTAATGTCGTCCCCAAATGGATGTAGCAGTTCTATAACGCTGTTACAGAATCATGTTCTGTCAGAGATCTGTAACAATTCTGGAACAGCGTTATATGTAAAAAAATATATTTAGAACAATTTAGGAACAGTGTTACAAAATAACCATGTTCTGTAATGGTGCCGTAACACATATGTAACAGTGTTACGATGTAAATTTGTTCTGTAATCGTTCTGTAACAATTCTGGAACAGCGTTATATGTGAAAAAGTATTTTTAGAACAATTTAGGAACAGGGTTACAGAGTAACATTGTTCTGTAGTAGTGACGTAACACACATGTAACAGTGTTACAATGTAAATTTGTTCTGTAATCGTTCTGTAACAATTCTGGAACTGCGTTATATCTCAAAAAGTATTTTTAGAACCATTTAGGAACAGGGTTACAGAGGAACATTGTTCTGTAATAGCGCCGTAATAAATATGTAACAGTGTTACGATGTAAATTTGTTCTGTACAATTCTGGAACAGCGTTATATTTCAAAAAGTATTTTTAGAACAATTTAGGGACAGGGTTACAAAGGAACATTGTTCTGTAATAGTGCCCTAACACACATGTGACAGTGTTACGATGTAAATTTGTTTTGTAATCGTTCTGTAACAATTATGGAACAGCGTTATATTTCTAATGGGATTTTTAGAACAATTTAGGAACAGGGTTACAGAGGAACATTGTTCTGTAATAATGCCGTAACACATATGTAACAGTGTTACGATGTAAATTTGTTCTGTGATCGTTCTGTAACAGTTTCATAAAAGTGTTACAAGGATATGTAACAAAAACATGTTTTTTGTATTATTTCTGCACTTAGTTTATATTTTAAATAACACAATTTCACGCACGGTCCTCTATACATATAATCACACGCTTAAACCCTTTGAAAAATCGCACTCGCTGGGGATTCGAACCCTACCTAAACTACCTAACTCGAATGTACCTAGCCGATGCCTTAGCCAATTGCGCTATCGAACCGCTTGAACGTTCATGACAAAATCTCGGCCATGCTTTTTCGCTGAAAAAGCCAGGGTAATCTCAGGAATATATTGATTATTTTTTTATTTTAGACATTGTCCCCTATTGTCGGCACAACGGGCACAACGGCCAGAACAATGTGACCTCTACTTTCAGTTCTTGGAACACGTGTGACATTCTAGTGACATAACAGTTCCATCACTCTGTTCTATATAAGTTACATCACAGAATTCTAGAACTGTT
>CAKNYM010052633.1:56532-77893 GCA_932195095.1 Andricus curvator | reverse complement strand
ATAGCGTTACAGAACAATATGACCTTCATGTTCCGTTCTTGGAACACCTGTGACATTCTACTGACATAACAGTTCTATCACTCTGTTCTATATTAGTTACATAACAGAATTCCAGAACTGTTACGTATCCTTACGGTAACAGCGTTACAGAACAGTGTGACCTTCATGTTCTGTAATTGTTATGGCACACGATTGTAACAATGTTATGTATAAATGTTCCCTTTTTGTTATGTAATATTTACAGAACGTGTCCGCTGGGTACACCAAAGTTGCATGCAAATGTTTAGATTTACAAAATTATTTAATCTGTGACTTGAGATGGCGTCCGTGTGAAGCTGTGTACACAGCAAAGTTATGAAAGTAAACATTAATTTCATGGTATTTTATTGAACTTAATTTTCAAATAAAAATAATTGGAATGAAAACTATAAGGCACGCGCTCCGCGCGCGTGTGGGGTTCTCGTATATATTTAAGAGTTTGTCATCGGCACAACGCAGGATTTCACCGGGACCGGTGCCATTCTACAAAATTGCACCCGCTCCCGGCGATATTGCAGTCTCGTGTACCCTGAGGACACGGAGCGACCCAAGATAGTATGTGTCCTAGATGCTCGGGGTGTGCATGACACGCTCTGCAGCTATCATCGGGAATGTCTTGGCTCAAAATGTGGCGACAGTATGCTAGAGTGGAAATGACACCGTCTTGACATGCCAAAATGAAACCCTCCGTGCCCGACTTCAATCCGGGTGACTTAAGGAAAGCAAACGTTAGCTCATACGACATCGACTGATCTTCCACATTTCTGTGGAAGATGCCGTGCATCCTCTTGTCGAGTGAGTACTCAAGATGGATAAGATTTGATGCATTTTGCTCACCCCTGATATTGAAGTCAGGGCCGAGTGTTTCAGCAGCCTCCTCCGCTGCTTTGTACAGAAACGCCTCTTTGCCCATTTCTTCGTGTTTCCTGACCATTTTAAGAAGATGGTCTTGTCCATTTTCAACTATATGTGCTGTACCCAGAATAATCCTGTTGTGAAGACATTCAAGATTCAGTATTCCGCGACCACCTTGACGGCGTGAGATGTAAAGTCGCGGAACAGAAGACTTGAAGTGCATGCTTTTATTCATGTGCATAACCTTTCGGGACCCGATATCGAGGAATTTGAGCTCGTCCTTCGTCCATGGAACTACTCCAAATGAATAGAGTACTACTGGGACGGCAAGCATGTTCGTCGCAGATACTTTGTTCCTCGCCGACAGTTCGCAAGACCATATCCGTCGGATGAGACGTTTATATCTGCATCAGAGAGTATCCTTTATAGATGCCACGTCCTGAATGCGGCTCTGTGGCACGCCCAGGTATGTATAGGTCTCTCCAGCTCCAAGGTGTCGTATAGTGTTTCTGTCGACGAGCTCAGGATCTTCGGGGATGCCATTAAGTTTTCCTTCCTTCAAATTAACCTTGGCGCATTTCTCTAACCCGAACTCCATTTCAATCTCTTGAGTTTACTCTTTGACAATATCTAGAGCTAGATGTAATTTTTCTTGATTTTTAGCATATATCTTAAGATCATCCATGTAAAATACATGAGTGACCTTATGCTTTCGATTTCCAGTTTGCCACAGAGGTACCCTTCGGAATGGCGAAGTACGAGAGATAGTGCCAATAATGTGAGGCAAAAGAGGAGAGGGCTCATGGTGTCGCCCTGAAACACACCTCTCTGAAAGGCGACACTGTTAGTGATCATACGATGTTTTCCAGATGAGATAGTAAATCGAGTTTTCCAAAGAGCCATCAATCTCTTTATGCACCTCACGATGTGTGGATGAACCTTCAAGCTTTCCAACAGACAGATGATAAGTCTATGAGAGGTTGAATTGAAAGCTTTCCGGTAGTCAATCCAGGCCATTGACAGGACACGCTGATGGGCTGCAGCGTCTTTACAGACACACCTTTCAATTAGCAGGTTCGTTCGATAGCCTGCAACACCTTTTTTCGATCCACGTTATTCGTACATCTCTCGGCACACAGGCTCAATTCGTCGAACAATCCATTTTAGGACAGCTGTAAAGATCTTATACAGTGTGTTCAAACAAGCTATGTACCTGTAATTCTCTGGGGTGGACTAGTTGCCTTTTTTCGGCAGGAGTATAGTGCGTCCTAACACCAGCCACTGCGGAATGGGCATCTCTGACTTTAAATATGAGGTGAATATGCGGGCCAAAGGTTGGTGTGTAAAAGTAAACTTCTTCCACCAGAAGTTCTTGATACAATCTGGTCCAGCAGCGGAAAAGTTCTTCGTGCCTCTAAGTGCTTTTTTCACCTCTTCGGCAGTGATTGATGGACATTCCTCCTCATATTTTATGAGGTCGCAAAACTCATTGAAGCGGATGATACTGTCAGTATCTTCTTTCAACTTTAGTGTTTTCGGCATCTTCTATACATCTCTCCAAAAAGTCTCTATCTCCTTGGGCTTGGGTGGATTTTTTACAGAAACAGGGAGATCTCTGAAGAGGCGCGATGGGTCAGCGAGAAACTGTTGATTCTCCCTGATCCATCTCTCCCTCTTCTGTATTCTCCTCCTAGGGTCAGATAACAGCCGTATTGTGTCAACAATATGCTGCTTGATTGTCAGCAGCTTTGACTTGTTTAGTGTGTGATTCAAGATCCTTAGTTCTTGGTCGAACTTTCGAACCCTTTCCGTGAACGGTCTACCAGATGTTATGTAGTCAATCACACATTGAACACGGGACGCATTCTGTCTTGCCCATCCAATCTTCTTGTTCAGTTGATGCAAGCGTCTTTTGGTATTTTGATCCAACGTCGGTTTTAGCCATCGATTTGAATCAGCCGAAGCTCTCGCAGCACCATAAACTGAGCAATTGATGGTCCAAAGGTCGGACTCTTGCGAGATATCAATACGAAGGGAGGCATCCATTTCAGCCAGATCTTGGGGCTTAGGAAGAACTTGCATGTTAATGTTCCTTCTTGTAATCAAATTGCGATCATCTCTCAGAAGGTGCCTGCTTTCTGCGGTTGGTCTCAATGTCGCTTCCTCATCTTCGTCTGCAGCTTGATAAAGCAGCGGTTGGGGAAGCGCTCCGCGTACATATCCATTTTTCCGGAGGTAGTCGGCTTGATTTCGCAAAGACTGATGCGAAACGTGCTGAAGCTCTGGGTGTTTCTGGCACCACAGAGTGTGCATACGCGCCATAAAGCCTCGGTGAACAGGGATAATGCTGGCATCGTAGCAGTCTAGCAAGTCATCCTTGAGTTGATCCGCCCACTCAATGTGGGCGTTTCGCCGGATCGTCATCGTGTTTCCATCTAAATTATTTTCAGCACGCCGAACTCTAGGATGACGGCATTGTTTGCCGACCCATTTGACTGTGACTGTGCGCGTTTGATCGTTTTGAACCGCATCTACAACTTTTTGGTGTTTTGGTGGTGTCATTGTTGCTCCCACGAGTAGATAGGGAAAGGGTTCGTCCATCCTTGTAGAGCCCCACGTGCAAGGATAAGGCTGCATACTCTGAGAGGTCGCCCGGTATCCCAGAGGTACCGTTTAAGACACCTCACCCAGGTGCCATTCAGCTTTCGGCACGGTTATTACGCATCCGCTTAGGGGTTATTCCTTCAGGACAATTCCTGAATTATATATATATATATATATATATATATATATAATATTTGACCTCATAAATAAAGCTATCAGTGTATGTATAAATCAGTTTATAGTTCTTACTATACTTTGGCAGCATGTAGTCATAATGAAAATCGCATATCAGTGTCTTGGAGATATCTCCACAACACACTAAGCTCAACATATATCGATCGGCCTATTGAACAAAATCTCGGTCTTTATTAATTCCACAGCCACGAGATCTGCACTAAAGATTGCACGGCTGTGAAAGTTGAGTTTTGATACGAGGGCTTCTGCACTGTATCTACCCTCCCACTTTGTGACGAGTTTGACGTCTACGTGTTTGCGCACGTTTTTTATTTTTTTTCCATATACAGCGTTGTTCATTAATTCAAATAAATTTTTCTCTAATTCCTTTCGGGCATCTGCTCTCATTGAACTGTTGTAATCTATATCTTTTTTGAGGCATGGAGACTGATTGAATTTGAGAACGCGATAAATGTTGACTAATTTGAGACCGTTCTTCAAAGCTTATTTAATCGCACATTAATGAAGACCGTGTTTGCACTTGGGTGGAAGAGTAGTTATTAGTTTCTTCTGCTTTTACCCTGGTGGTTTCGAGCTTTCAGGACAGAAGGGTCTACTACTTCTAAAATGTAACCAAAAGGGGATTCATCGGGGACATTGAAATTGAAATTAATATATACATTTGGCACCCACTCGAAATCACCATGGAGAAGCCATTGTGTCATTGCCCAACCATATAGGTTGTTGGCGTCAAAGTATACCAGATTAATGATCTCATTTTCATTATAAACTTCCATGTATGGGTTCTCATTTTATACCGGTATACTTCAACATGGCATCCCAGGTCAAACCAGGAGTCGTATTGGGACGGCGATTTGTCAAGCTCAACTTAGGGAGCAACAATGAGAGTGGCGACATGCCTTGTACGCAGGTACAAGACATGTTACTTTTAAAGAAAAGAGAACTTCACCTGGAATCGTTTTGGCGGAACACCCGATTTTTGCAAACCAAGAACGAAGGTCACACCTCAACTCGAAGAGCACTAATATAAAAATATTAAAATTACTATTATTTTATTTCTTCCAAAAAATTTTTGTTTACATGGTATGAGTTCCAACCGCCTGTCAAGTTCGGAGGACAACGACAACTGCATTTCAACATCGACCATGATTTACCGAGAGTCGACAACCCTGTATATTTGAAGCATTACGGCTGCGTTTTGAGGATTACCAATGGAGTCTGTGTTACTCCGAACGCACCTTGGTTAAGGACCGACGATTGTCATGTGGTCCAGCCATACTATCATCTTCACAGTTCTGAGCGCAACATGAACCATATAATAAGATCCTCGCACGAGGACGCCATTCTACACGTGATTTCCGAGCGCTATGTCACCTGGGCGTGTTACGTCACGACTCTTACGTCTTGACCATACGGTTCGGTATCCTAGAATATTTTGCCTTGTTGGCCATCAGATTCAAGTACTGCGTGAATTGGGACGGTTAATGACTGAATCCAGTCGATTTGGAACAATTTCTGCCGAGAAAACCACCTTACATAGCTTTCTGTAAAACTCGGTAAATAACGTATTCATCTCCAAACTATGATTGTTGCCAAGCGTACTATTATCGAAAATTGTATACTGTTTTAAGCTTAGGGTACCATCTATGTAATTAATTTTGCGATATTATGTAACTTTGGTCGTATCTCGAGCGCGGTTTAATGCGCCTGAATGCGAGCACTCCTTGAATGGTCTACCGTGGCGCGAAGAGACCTTCACATTCGTTCTTGGTCTGCTAGAGGCAAGAAATACCACGTTCTTTTTATTAGATCAGAATATTGTCTTCGATAATATTGGATTCAAATGCCGTTTCGATAATCGTATTGGAGGAAAACCTTTATTCTATTTTAGGAAAACTGAAAACTGCGGGATTATGTCCACGCTTAATTTCTTTTTTCTTTACACTTTAAGCAACGCAATGATGGACTAACTTCGAATGTTTAGCTTCTTTTTTTGTTGGGCCGTTGCCGAGTTTAGCCTTCTTAGAGTGCTTTCAAACGATTTATAGTGAATTACGGGATAGATTCAATCAGAAGTCGAGTCAGTGCGTATTTTTCGGTAGATTAGTTTTGTATTCCGGGTCAATTTCGAGTGGCCACCTGTATGCTCTTCCGAGCCACAGGCCACGTGGTCATTGTCGAGTCATCTTTTTCCTCTTCTTACGTTTAACTTCCTATTTTTCGAGGTGTTTTACCCTAAGCTCAGCGTTCAAAATGTCGGAAAAATCTAATTGCGGAGAATTCATTTTTGTTACTGTTTATAGAAATAAAATATCGTGAGTTAACCGTGATATAATTGAATATTGGCCGTTGATAATTAAAGAACCACCTCTGAAATCCAGTTAAAGTTCCTTCTCCTTATTCCAATTATCAATTAAACTTTACCAGGCCAAAATTGATATTCCGTTTTGTCATATTTTTTTAGTGGCAGTGTCCTGACTGGTGCGCAAAAATTAATAAATAAATTCCGTCATGTAGATATCTATCATGTAATCGCCATCAGTGAAACGTAGTAACTAAATCGTTCACACGGTTTCTTGAAATTCTTCAAGTTTTCGCAGAATTGGTTAACATTGTAGTCGAAACAATCATTGAACAATGTCGTCATGTAAATTTATTCTGTCTTAGCAATGAAATTTTTCAATTCTAGATGCTTTTCGAATAAAATAAAAGCGTAGCCTAGGAACGCAGTAGTATGCTTATGAACTAGGTTTACGATCAGACCAGTTTGTTGTCATCGCTTAAACGCTGCGTCACAATCAACCAATCTTACACGATCAGTAAGAGGAACACGCTTTTTTTTAATCTTCACCTCTTTTTAATAATGATTAGAGGTAAGTACGTCGACATATAATTTTCTCATTCGTATATAAACATCGTCGTAAATTAGTCACCGCTGTACCTAGGCTGTGTAATACACTTGTAATAGTTGTAGTAATATCATTACTTTTATTTATCCATCGCTGAATGTACTCCACTGTTCCTCCTCCTCGTCCATCCAAGAATGATATCAGGAGCACAGCTTCCTCGATGCCTAGGATGAATCTCTCGCATTCGTCAAGCAGGATCAAAGGATTGGAATCCTGTATTGTCTCGCCTTCTTCAGCGGGCGGCTTACCGGCCATAATAGTTGCAACTTCTTCTGGATCGTACTGTTTGTGACCTACGCAGATGAAAGAATGGAAAAATGCAATTTATTCCTCGTATTTATAAAAGGAACCGTTTACTAGAAACTCCACTTTCAAGCTCGAAGTCTGCGCTAAACATGCAAAAAACCATACACTATAGCTGCAAGCAAAAAGTCATGCATTAAATCTGCAATCTAACGATGCGACATAATGATCTAACAGCAGAGTTACACTAGTGCTTCTCGTTGTGCAGTTTTGTTCTAAATTATAAAGTAGTTTAGTATAAATTAAAAAAAGACTGACGTATTGTTTTTCTCCATTAGTTTATGCCATTTAATATTATTCATAGCTATAATGGGGATATTTATAACGGTGGGTATGGTGATACCCATTCGTAATGTATTGACAACGATGACAGTAATGACGGCGATGTCGATGACAACGTCGATGATGGGAGGGATCACCTCCAGGTAAAGGTGGTGGCGTCATTAGGATTGGAGATTGTGGTGGCATCGTTTCTGCTGTTGACAGTGGCGGCATGATTGGCAGGGAGTACGGTGACATTGAAACCGGTGGTGTTGGAGCGAGTGTTGGCATTGGCAGGTGGTGATTTACCACCACGTAACGGTCCAATACAGGGGAAATCTTAAACAACAAATTATTTAATATGTTTAGAAATTATAAGTAGCAAAGCAACATGCAAAAAAATACCACACAATTGAAAGCAAAGCGATATTGATTAAAAATCAAAGCGCAGGTGTCACAGTCAGTCTCCTATTCCCCTTTTTTTAAAACTATTTTTCCTCTTTCCCCATATTTTTCTCAAAATCCCCTATAATCCCTATATTTGAGAATTTTCTCCACTTTTTTCCCTTTTTCCCCTATCTTTGTTGAAGCTGGATTAAGTTTTCAAGAATTATAGGAAACAGAAACGTATGATACTCAAAAATGCGTGTCACAATGCTTGTGCAGCTATAAGCATACGCAACCAGCGATCTATAATTGATATTATTATTCTGGAGGACTTTTGTGATGGTGCATTTACACCTCTATCCGTCCGACTGGTGCAGGCATAAAAGTCCATAAGAGTAAAAGAGATGGACAGATTTGCGCAAAAAAAGCAGAAAAGAAAATCTAACATGATTGAATCAACAATGTCACGAAAGAAAAAACAAGTATCTTCACTTAATTGACATATTTTTGTTCCTATAACATTTAATTTAGAAATGAATTGTAATTTTATTTCTTAATAAAATTTGTGGTGTCTTATAAGAGTGTTACATTTACCTTTTTCTTTCATTACGCTGGTATTGACAAAAGAAAAAATCCCCTATTACAAAAAAATCCTCTATTTTCCCTATAATTGAACTGCTGAACCACTGCTCCCTGAAAGCGACATGCAACCAAACTGCCGTGCACTAATAAGTAAAAAATCAAAATAATAAACTTACTTCGATTTCGATCTCCATCGTCGTCCGTCTGCCCGTAGCACGGTTGCATCTGACGCTGCCTCGCTATGCACGCGCATGGAGAAAAATAGTTCAAGAAACTTTACCCAACCCAGTTGAGTAAACTTGGGACATATGGACACTTTGATAAAGTTTCATTTCTAGTTGGGTAAAACGAAATTCAGTAATACTTCATTGACGAACATCAAAGTGTGACTGTACTTGGTAGTTGACATTGAAATGCACATAATTGTAAAGTATATGAAACGCTAAATAAAGATTACTGATCAGTTGGGTAAACCGCGGTCGAGGGCTCGGTAGAAAATGTAAGAGGGTTTACAGAAAAGGCATAAAGGTATCACTGACGATCGAGAAGTATTAACTGACAGTTGGGTTAACCGTAAGCTTATATGGATCAAAAAATAATCTAACGGACAATTGACAATGTACACCTACATACACATTAGTCAGTCATAGCCAATCAGAATACAATTTTGTCGCAAATTTTATCGCAAACAAAAATCTAAAATCTGGATATTTTCCTCAAATTATTTATCATTAATATATTTTATATTATTAATGTATTCTCATGATAGAAGGAATAAGACTTACTCGATTGGTTATATAAAATGTACTATAATTTATTCAATAAACCCTATCATGAGCTCATTACACTATTCCTAGTCTAAGCTAAATTTATTAGCTAAATTCAAAAAGAGATTCGAAATATATTTCTAATGCGCGCAGATTACAAATACAGTGAACCCCGGATTTAGGCCTAACGGATTTAGATATTCCGAGAATTGACGCCGCGCCGCGGGTATGGGTGAGAGGAGCTACGGGGGAGTGTAGTGTTCATTGAGGCGTGACAAAATAGGAGCGTTGCCGTAAGGCGCTGTACCCTAACGGCCTACCTGTGTAAATGCGTCATGACGTTGCGGTGGTTCACTCGACGTGGGAAGCACACGCGTTTACATAGCATGTAAGCACGATGACGAGCTTGCGTCGACCAACTGTGGGGCTCTAATGCCAACTGAAGCCGATGGAACTGATCGGATTATTTCGTGCGATCGAATGAACCTGTCTTTGACCCAGACGACAGCGACATCTGACATGCAAATATTTATCGGGAAGTAGTATCTCGAAGTTATTGGAGCAAGGTTCATGAAAAATGGCAGTGAATATCAATTCCTTTTCATCAAAAATGTTATACTACGAATCAAAATCAATTATTCACTATAAGATTTCTTGTGAATATTTAATTGAAATTCAAATTTCTTCTGAATTGGTGGCGCTGCCGTTGGCTGTCGCCAACAGGCTCTACGATTTGACAAAGCAAATAAAGAAGGAGAGGAAGTATTGGATAGACAGAGAGAGGGAGCGAGAGATAGGGAGGGAAATAGTGAGAGGGGGGGGGAGGTCTGATCGACTTCAGACATCGGAGTCCCACAGCGGTGTTTTGAATCTCAAACTGTCAAGTTTTGACATGAGAGCTGTGTAAACTGTGTTTTTCGGAGATAATTAATCTAATATTTATAAAAGTAAGTGATTTTCTGTTGAATAACTTTTTCGTGTGTCTGGTAATGGAACTGCGCAATTCGTTATGCGCTATACACAAAAGTGCGTACTTCCCACTTGAAGTGTTTTGGTAGGTATTTTGGTGCAAAACAGTGATGTGCTTTTGGACGCTACTGTTTTCGAATGGTTTTAGCAAGTGAGAGATCCCGGGAGTAAGATCCAAGATCAGCCCCAAAACCGCGCCTAAATTCGAGGTTCACTGTAAATCGTTTATTCTCTATTTATATGATACAGTAATCAATGGGATATCCTCTAGATATTTTTATATTGTCTTTTCGTTCTATTTTATCTTTCCACTTATTTTACTCATCATAATAATTGGTAATAGGCTCTCCTCTAAAGCAATGAGGCTCTGAAAGCGATTCAATTTATTGAAGTCTTTTTTTTGAAGTTTTTCAGGAAAAACTATCAATTTCTAGTCTCGAGAAAGGAATCAGAATCAGATCCAAAAGGTAAACCCTCTAGTCCATTCCAAGACACTCTCTGTATAGATGCGAAATAACTTTATTTTTATCAATCTCGCGAAGCAATCTCGTGCTCGGATATTTTTGTCTTTTTTAGGTCTCTAGAAAGGAGTCGAAGTCAGAGGTAGAAGGTAAACCGTCTATTCCACCCAATAAATCTGGACAATTAAACTGAATTGGCAGTTTTCTGACATGAAGAAGCGTTCCTTGAATAGTCAAAAATGTCATTTTTTGCAAATGCATCGCCATCTGGCGCGAATCGAAAATTTTGTTTGAATAAAACTTACGTATTTTTTAACAGAGAATCTGAATCTGCAATAAAAAATATAGGTTCCAATTTGAAAATGTAATGTTCCCCCCCCCCTCCCTCCCGCCCCGAGGGGATGGGGCTTGGGGTACATTCTTGCGGAGTCGCTGGATACGTATTTTTTTAAGGTATTTCGATGTCTCAAGATGAAAAAAACACCCTGTATACAATGATTGATATAACCAGTGATCGAACCGAAGGGCCTATGACAAAGCCACCGAGCGCGTCCTCGGGTTGCGGATCGAGGGTCCCTCAACCTAGGGTTTCTGCTAAATATAGTTACAATATAATTAATTAGCAGTCGCAGACAAATTTGCAGGGGTGGTCCCGAAGGAATTAACCCGCAAGCGGAGGAGTAACAACCGTGCCGTAAGCTGAATGGCACCTGGGCGAGGTGTGTCGAACGGTGACTCTGGGATACCGGCCGACCTCTCAGAGTATGCAGCCTTATCCTTGCATGTGGGGCTCTACAACGATGGACGAACCCTTTCCCGACAATGGGTCGGACAACAATGTCGACTACCCTAGAGTTGGGGGAGCTAATCAAGACGGAGTCAATGCGATGGACCGGCGGAATCTCAATACTTTTGGGTGGACGGATCGACTCAATGTCGACCTGCTAGAGTGCTACGATAGCATTATGCCCCCTGAACGAGAAGGTTACATGGCACGACTGCAGGCTCTGTGGTGCGAGAAACACCCAGAGCTCTCGCCCTTTTCGCTTCAACGGCTACGAAAACATGCCGAACAACTCCAGAAAAGGGGCTATGTAAGCGGAGCACCTAATCTACCTCAGCCAGAACAAGCTGGCAACAGAGAAAGGGAGGCGACATTGAGTCCAACCGCGGGTAGGCATCCAATAGAGGAAGAGCGATGCTTCAGCACACGGAGAAACATCAAGCTCCAGGGTTTTTTGAAGCCCAAAGATCTGGCTGAACTGGATGACGAGCTTCGTGGAGATTTTTCCGAAGAATCCGACCACTGGACTATCAATTGTGGTGTGTATAATGCAGCGAGAGTTTTGGCGGCCGCAGACCGTAAAACAAAACGAACGGCTGATCATAAGACCACAAGATGAATGCATCAACTCACTACAAAGATAGGCTGGACAACACAGTACGCATCCCGCATTCAGTGTGTGATTGACTACATAACATCTGGCATGAGTTTCACCGCCAAGGTTCGACAGTTCGCGCGCGAACTATGGAACCGTTATCACACACTTAACAAGTCAAAGCTGCTGACCATTAGGTAGCATATTGTTTCAGAATACTTGTACTATCTGACGCTAGAAGAAGTCGAGAACGGAGGGGGAGGTGGGTCAGAGAAAAGCAACAGTTTTTGTCTGACCCATCTCGACTCTTCCAAGATCCTCCAGTTACTGTCGACCATCCGCCCAAACCAGAAGAGGTCGAAGCATTTTGGAGAGAAGTCTACGAAGTCCAGCATCCACTTAAAGAAGGTTCAAAGAACATAAATAGCTTCAATGAACTGTGCAATGCCCTCATAACACCTGAGGAAGAATGCCCACCTATCACTACCGAGGAGGTAAAAAAAGTATTAAGAGGCATGAAGAACTATTCCGCTCCGGGACTAGATCGTATCAAGACCTTCTGGTGGAAGAAGTATCCTTCAACCCGCCAGCATGTGGCCCGCATTTTAACCTCATATCTAATGTCGGAAGAGCTTATTCCGGATTGGTTGGTGGAAGGGCGCACAGTTATACTTCCAAAGATGGACATCTTAACTGACCCGAAGAATTACAGGCCAATCATTTGTCTGAACACACTGTATAAGATCTTCACAACTATCCTCAATAACAGGATAATTCGAACAATCGGACGTGTGTGGTGTCTGCAAAGACGCAGCATCCTACCAGCGTTTCCTATCGATGGACTGGATTGATTACCGGAAAGCTTTCGATTCAACCTCCCATAGACTTATCATCTGTCTGTTGGAAAGCTTAAAGGTTCATCCGCACATCGTGAAGTGCATAGAGAGATTGATGCCGCTTTGGAAAACCAGATGTACTCTCTCATCAGGAAAACATCGTGTGACAACTAACACCGTCACATTTCTGAGATGTGTTTTTCAGGGCGATACCATGAGCCCACTCCTATTTTGCCTCACATTATTGATACCTACTCTCACACTTCGCCATTCCGAAGGGTACTTCTGCGGCAAACCTGGAAATCGAAAGCATAAGTTCACTCATGTATTTTACATGGATGATCTCAAAATCTATGCTGAAAATAAAGAGCAACTATACCTAGTGCTAGGGTTTGTCGAAGAATACACTCAGGATATTAGAATGGAATTTGGATTAGAAACATGCGCCAAGGTTTATTTGAAGCGACGAAAACTTAATGGCATCCCCGAAGGTCCTGAGCTCGTCGACAGAAGCACTATACGACACCTTGGAGCTGGAGAGACCTATACATACCTGGGCGTGCCACAGAGCCGAATTCAGGACGTGGCATCTATAAAGGATACTCTCTGATGCAGATATAAACGTCTCATCCGACGGATATGGTCTTCCGAACTGTCGACGAGGAACAAAGTATCTGCAACGAACATGCTTGCCGTCTCGGTAGTACTCTATTCATTTGGAGTGGTTCCATGGACGAAGGACGAGCTCAGATACCTTGATCTCGGGTCACGAAAGGTTATGCACATAGACAAAAGTATGCACCTTAAGTCTTCTCTTCCGTGACTCTACATCTCACGCCGTCAAGGTGGTCGCGGAATACTGAATCGTGAATGTCTTCACAAGAGGATTATTCTGGGTACAGCACATATAGTCGCAAATGGAAGGGACCCTCTTCTTAAAATGGTCAGAAAGCACGAAGAAGTGGGCAAAGGAGCGTTTCTGTACAAAGTAGCGGAAGAGGCTGCTGAAATACTCGGCCTTGACTTCAATATCAGGGGTGAGCAAAATTCATAAAATCTTATCCATCTGGAGTACTCACTCCTGAAGGACCGGATTAAGAAAGCAGAGGAGAAAAACTTCCGCGAATACCTCCTCGACAAGAGGATGCACGGCATCTTCCACAGAAATGTGGAGGATCAGTCGATGTCGTATGAGCTAACGTTTGCTTTCCTTAAATCACCCGGATTTAAGTCGGGCACGGAAGGTTTCATTTTGGCATGTCAAGGCGGTGTCCTTTCCACTCTAGCATACCGTCGCCACATTAAGCCAAGACATTCCCGATGATAGCTGCAGGGCGTGTCATGCACACCCTAAGCATCTAGGACACATACTATCTGGTTGCCTTATGCTTTATTACCATCTCTGTCACTCTCACGGCATTAGCCCACATACCGCTACGCTAAACGCTCCTAGGGAAATAGAGTCAATAGGGTCATCCACAAAAATTATGTTTGCCTTATAGTTGAGTTTTTTTATGAACTTTGACTCCCAAAGAATTAAAATGTAAAATTAAAACCTAATTTCTATTATTTAGTAATTTATAATAATCTATTAAAAAGTGATAAAATATCCACCGTAAATGTCGATTTATAAAAGAAAACATGTGGCGCCCTCATAGCTCAAAACACGTGGTGTGACGTCACGCGCCGTGAAACCCGAAGAAAATACATGGTCAGTTTGATAAAAACAATCGAAATAATTAATTACCAACGTTTTTCGGCAAAAAGGGTTTTCTTTTTATAATGTATCAATATGCCTGGATACGTTAAAGCAAGTTCGGATAATTTGCCAAAAGTGAGTACAATTATGATTAGCGATTTCTTCGCGAGGTGCTCCAGTTTCAATGTCGCTGTCACTGGAGGAGTGAAAGCGTAAAAGTAAGTAAATGGCATAAATGACGATAACATTTTGAAACATTTATTTTTATTCATTTAATTTATTAGTTTAGAATGATAATTGCTTTAGGCGAATCGTAACATACATGCAATATTGAATTCAGGAAACCTAACCTCACTTTTGTTTATAGTTTCTTTTATAAATATTTACACAAATATTTCTATAAACTTATTATAAAATTCATAATTATAAGATTTATAATTACTTTAATAAATATTTTATTTTATAATACTTGTTGCGTGAATAAACGATTTGATTTCGCGAGGTTATAGCTCACATACATCCCGGCACCCCATATATATAACACCGTTGAACATCAGTCAATTACGAACTTTATGTTATCAAAAAAGCAGTTTTTAAATATATTTTTCTATTCAAAATAAAAATATTTACTCATAGCGTTGAAATGATCTTCGCAACAATATACTCTTGGCGTTAAAGATGTGGTAGGGCACATGTCACGCCGAACAATTTTGTACCATTTTTTTCATTCCTCACCGTTGGGTATAGATGTAAATAATTTTCCTGGATTTTTGACATACGTGTTCTTGCATTGAGGCACAAAACACAAATGGTAGGGCTGATTTTGTTTGCATTTTTATGAAAAAAACGTGAATCGCCCGGCTTATTTACAAGCGTTTGGCGGCTAGCGCTACGTCACATCAAGATGGCGGAATGGGCGCGAAAGAAATAGGAATTTTAAATGTGTACCAATTTTTCTTTTTCAAATATAAATTCGAAAAAAAGGTTTTTTTACACTATGCTGGTATTATTAGTGATTTTAGAGCATATACTTCGATATGCAAAAATGAAAAAAAAATTAGTGGATGACCTTATTGTCGAAAATGAGACGTGCCATATTTCTCCCTGACTTCGAGAAGCGAAACATGTTCGTTATCGAATTTTCGGCACCAGCTAACAAAAACATCGTAGTCAAGGTGAATGACAAGGAAGAGAGGTATACAGACCTTGTAAGGGAGTTGCGACGGTTATACTCGAAATATTTCGTTAAGCTAATCGTCCTAATCATCGGCGCTCCTGGAGGTGCCAAGCTTTCACTGGTAAATAGCCTGAAAAGCATCCCTGCGTGTCAACAAAATGCTAATACGCTTGCGGGGAAGATGCAGAAGGCGGTCGTCATTGGGTCGCTCCATGCCCTCAGGGTGGACGAGACTTTTACCGGATCGTATTAAATCCGTCGCAGACTGTAATAGACTGTAATAGTAAAAAAAAATTTTTTAAACAAAATCGCACAATAGCCTAAATGTTCCTTTTATGATCAAAATAATATGTGGAAAAGGAAAATTTAATCGGATGATATTTAGAGGTCGCGCAACGACCTGAAAGAAATATTTATCTCAAATTAAATTGAACATTGGCCTGAATTGTTTCTTTTAACGTTAAATATAGTTTAAAAATTAGAGGTTTAATTTATTAGTATGCGTGATGTGAAGTTAGGCATTTATTTATTCTCAGTTCTCTAATGTTTCTGGTATTTAATGTCAAATCCTATTTGAGATGTCAAGGTTATACAAAAAAATATTAAATAAACCACTAACTTTGTGTGAGCAAGTATTTTGTGGTGAGCCCACACTTGTAGTTATTTACTACAAGTTATCAACCTAGAAACACTACCCGAATCGGGTAGTGTCACGCCTACCCGAAAGGGAAATGGCTTAATGGTATACTTACTTTAAATAACTGAAATAAAAAAAAATTCTAATGTTTCTTATCACAGGGTAATTTAAAATAATGTGACGAATGTAGCCAAAGAAAATGAAGTCTCTGATGAACCTAAAGCTTATATTTAGTTAATAGAAGAAACTGCATCGGAGTTGCCAGAAAATGTTTTACCAACAACATCTCAGGTTTTTAAACTTTTCTTCTACCATCATACAATGCACAAACGAATGATTTCGCAAAGTGCAAATATTGTCTCAGAAGCAGTCATCAATACATAGATCCTAGATCACATCGCTGGCGATGTATACTGGGTCTGGAAGGACAACATCGCCCAAAAGGTGCACTGGAGCACTTTAATACCAGCACCCACACGCAAAATTAGGACCTGCAGTAGTCAAGATGCAAATGTTGTTTAATATAGCGCATCAATATGCTGAACAATTAATAAAATTTGAAGAATGTAAAGCTTTTTCAAAAGATCAACGTGAAATGAGAGTTATGACGATAGAAAATATATGTCAGGAAATTCAGGGACGTAAAGAATGTTTGCAAAAGAGAAAATATGTGATAGAAGAAAGAAACCAACGAGAATGTGAAAAAAAGGAAGAAGCAAGTACTTCGTATGAACTATATTCGTCTTAGACTGACACATTAATGCTAGAGGAGGATGAAAATAACGAGGAATTTACAGGAATTTTGAAATACTATACAAAATAAATAAATAAGTCAGTGTCAACTGAATTTGAGTTACCAGACACATGTAATCCAGCGAAAAAAACACGCATTTCACAGAACATATTAAATTACTATGCTAGCTGCAGCTATATTTCAAGCGAATAATGAAAACGTAAATAAAGGAAAACTATCACGTTCAACAATACGTCGATATCATTCAGCTCATCGTAAGTAAATTACAAACGAGATTCAACAAGAATTTTCAGAAGCCAAGAAACGTCCTCTTCAAGTTCATTGGGATGGCAAGCAGATGAAAGACAGCACAAATAAAGAAAACAATAAACTACTAGTTGAGAGACTTCCAGTTGTTGTCACTGTTTACGAAACCGAAAAAATTCTAGGAATTCCGAAACTAACTTCTGGGACAGGTAAATTTATTGCAGATGGTGTTTTTAATCTTTTGATTATATGAACGACATAATTGGAATGTTTTTTATTACTACCGCTTCTAACACGGGAGTAAGTAATGGTGCATTGCATGCCGTCATCACATCCACGAACTGATAGTAGGTGGTGTTTTCACATCATTGTTTGGACCATCTAATGGTCCAAATATGCCTATTTTTATGAGATTTCAAAATTTGTTGACAAAAATCAATAAAGACAAATTTTAGACCTTTAACCGATTTCCGAATGAATTTACCTTTTGTACAAGAACTCAGGAAAAACGTCATACAATTTCTTCAAAATATTCTACAACGAAAAGAAAAGTCTAATCTACCACGAGACGATTATAAAGAGATGATAGAGCTTTTTCTGCTAGTGTTAGGTGATTCAGTTAGAAAGAAGTACTGCTTTAAAATTCCTGGTGCTTATCACTTAGCTCGATGGATGGCAAAAGTGATCTATTGCTTAAAAATTTATCTTTTTCGTGATCAATTTTCTCTGACTGCCAAAGAAATAAGAAATCTTACAGAATTTTTATGTTTGCATCTTTTATCTATGCGAAAGCCTGGTTATCGTGTTCGAAAATAAGCGATGTCCCCGCTAACGATCTGCTCTTATTCCGACAGCTGAAGCAACATCCAAGTGTGAATAAAGTCGTCTCAGACATAGTAGTAATAAAATTAAAAAATCACTTATGGTATCGTGTTCCAGAATTATCCTCGTTAGCTTTGTTTTCTAATAAAGTAACTATTGAAGACAAACGGAAGTTAGTGGCAAACTTAAAACTTCTAGAAGAAAATTGAGCTACACGAAGAATTAAACTTGAAAATTTTAAAGGATTAGAAAACAAAGCATTTCATGATCTTGTAGATTCGTCCTATGTCCCAGCTTTGCGATACCTTTGTCGCGATGACACTGATTACATTTTAAATTCGGACCCTCAAACTTGGACCACATGTGAAAAATTTTAGTAGCTGAAAAGAAAGATAGACTCTTACAAAGTTGTCAAAGACGTCGCTGAGCATTCTGTAGCTCTTTTGTCAACCTTGAATGAGACTACACGGATAAATAAATATTGCACTGGTCGCTGTCCGCACCGCGATAGTTACTTCGTGAACGAAAAAGTGTAACAAACAGTTAAGGTTGCCATGCGGAGAGTAAAGATTCAGGTTTGCACACTAATCTGTACGGTCTCCGACTGTGATCGAAAAACCGTAAACATTGCTGTGCGGACAGCGATTATTGCGGTCTAGAAATGCGGTGATCGCTGTTACGACAGATCGCATTACCGTTGACAGACAGTCTTTTTTGTTATTTTTCCAGCGCGCATCGTTCTCTTATTTATTACGATAAAATTGGTGGAAAACAAGTGAAATCAGTTCATAATTGAGATGTTCCTCGCACCAATGTTGTTTACACCTTCTTCGACTCGTTACTTGAAGATTGTAGTTTCTCCAGTTAAAAAATCTACGTGGTAATTTCACGTAGTACATGGTTAGTTCACGTCGTACGTCGACCGTGAAATTGCCACGTGGTGATTTTACGTGGTATTATCACTTAATAATTTATTTTAAAAATTGTCAAATCAAAAAAGTGCAAAACAGTTTTTTTGAACCAAAGTATTTTTTTAATTTTTGGACTTCTACAATTTTTTTCAGAAATTGCCACCTGGTGATTCCACGTAAAATTACTACGTGGAATTACTACGTGAAATTGCCATGTGGTAATTTCCTACCAAAATACCACGCGGAATTACTACGTGGATTTTTCCAGTTGGGTTCTACGCATAATTTTGAAATTATAGGACATTGTGGTTAAAAATAAAAAAAGATAATATATTTCAATAACTATGATTCGTAAATGTATACTTTTTCTTATGATTTTCAGATGTAATCATTTACTTTTAGTGCAGATTTTCTGAAATACATGATATTAGCATTACTTCAAAGAAATTAGTCATTAAAACTGATAATTTTCATAATACAACAATTATTATGCAGGTATAAAAACAGAAAATAAAATCAGAATAGATGAAGGTGAGTGAAATTCTCATGATTTTCACTGATACGTTCATCTGAAAATGTTCTGGAGTAACTTTCATGAATAGTATATTGTGTTACAAATCAGAAAAAAAACGGCTTTGACGTCAGAGGCCGATGTTCGCAGTACGAGGCGTACATGCGCGCGCCGAAGCCGCGCGCATAGCCGAGTGCTGCTAACAGCGGGCGAGATCGCCAAAGGTTTGCTGAGGAGTGACACACGATGTTTTATGCAAAAACGGAATAGTTTTGGTACGAGGATGAAGCTTTAATGTCAACAAACAATCATTTTCAGCTTCTTCTTCCAAGTGAGGTGGTGTGCACTGCATAAACTCCATCTTCATTATCACTTGCCTCTTCACTTTCCCTCTTCCAAATTTTAGAAAAAGAAAGTACTTCAAGTAGTTTTCAGAGTAGAAGTATTATTTGTAAGAAGAAATTTTTCTGAATTGTAATAGAAAAATTTGTTACATTGCTCGTTGTGAAATAAGCTTTTTTAGTTAAAAATTCAACTACTTGGTTAAAAGTGAAACTCTTTTGTTGAAAATTAATTTTTGTTGGTTGAAGATTCATCATTTTAATCGAAAATTCATCTCTGGTTGACAATGTAACTACTTTGTTGAAAATTAATTTTTTTAACTAAAAATTTAACTATTCCTGTAGCAACTTTAACTATTTTACTCAAAATCCATTATTTTTTTGGTTAAGAATTAGATTTTTCACAGATAATTTAACTATTCTATTGTTGGTTGAAAATTGATCTTTTTGGTTGAAAATTCATGTATTTGGTTGAAAATTGATATCTCTTATTTAAAAACGAAACTATTTGTTTGAAAATTGATATACCTTGTAGAAAAATCATCTTTTTTGTAGAAAATTAATCTTTAAATTTAAAAATTAATCTTTTTGGTATAAAATTCAACTATTCCAGTTGAAGATTCATCATTTTTGTCGAAAATTCATCAGTTTGGTTGAATAGTATATCGTGTTACGACTCAGCAAACCACTTCTTTGACGTCCGAGGCCGATGTTTTAATTTTTAAATAAAAAATATCAATTTTCAACCAAATAGTTGAATTCTCATCCAATAAAGATAAATTTTCAACCAAAAATAGAATAGGTAAATTTTCTGTTAAATCATTTTCAGCTTCTTCTTGCAAGTGAGGTGGAGTGCACTGCATAAACTCTCCATCCTAATTATCATTTGCCATCGCGACACGTATAGTCATTGTTAACGGTTGACGAAACACTCTTGGGTTTTCGTGCAATCTGACTCACGTTGTGCTGCGTGTTGCCGGCTGGCATGCTCTGTACAACTGTATTGTACAGTCTACAAATATCAGTCATATGTACCGCGCATGCGTCAGAAGAGAGAGACAGGAGAGTGTCACCGCTTGGACCAAAAGCGCATGCGCGCACTCTGTAGAAGTATACTTGTACGGCCACGGCCGGCAAAATAGCCCCTCCGACGAACGAGAACTTAGCGTCCCACAAACACGCAGGGAAAGATATGAAAACCGTCTGGTTTTGCATAAAAAATTTTTTATGCAAAACCGGACGGTTTTCGTACCTTTCTGTGCGCGTTTGTGGGACGCGAAGTTCTCGTTTGTCGGAGGGGGTATTTTTCCGGCCACGGCCGTAAAAGTATACTTTTACGGAGTGCGCGCATGCGCTTTTGGTCCAAAGCGGCGACACTCCTGGCTCTCTCTTCTGACGCATGCGTGGTACATATCACAAATGTTTGTAGACTGTGCAATACAAATGAACAGAGCATGCCGGCTGGCAACACGCAGCAACACGTGGGTCCGCGAGTCTTTCGTTAACCGATAGATAACAATTGTGTCGCGATGGCAAAGATTTTATTTGACTAACTAAAACTAAAATGAACATAACCGCACATGTCTATAATAAGACTAGTATGAAGCTCACGTGCAACATTTAATGTTATGTTTAATTTTAGTTATAGTTATTCAAAATGATTGTTGTATTTTTCCTTAAGGGGGGCTTCGCCCCCCGAACCCCCCACGGGGGCTC
>CAKNYM010052633.1:17517-56132 GCA_932195095.1 Andricus curvator | reverse complement strand
CCCCCATTAAAACTTCACACTCAATACCCTCTCGCATACTAAAACTATATCGGTTTTGCATAAAATATCGTGTGTCACTCCGCAGCAAACCTTTGACGACCTCGCCCGCTGTTTGCAGTACTCGGCTATGCGCGCGCCTTCGGCGCGCGCATGTACGCCTCGTACAGCAAACATCGGCCTCGGACGTCAAAGACGCGGTTTGCTGAGTCGTAACACAATATACTATTCCGCAAATTTCTTGGTGCAAAAGTATATTACTAGCAAAATCATCATGAAAAATTCATAAAAAGTTGGTTAGCTCGTATAAGAGTTATAAAATGTATAATTCAGTGTCAGATAAATTGGATCCATTTCAATTACGGTTCTTAACAGCGTAGAATACGAGACGTCGATGGAATAATTGCGGTTCACATTAGTAAAGCGATCTGTGGTAACAGTGATCACCGCGGTTTTACACCGCATTGATCGCTGTCGGCACAGTAATGCTTACGGTTCCTCAATCGCTGTCTGAGACTGTACGGATTACTGTCCAAACGCGAATCTTTACTGTCCGCATAGCAACCTTAGCTGTTTCCTGCGACTAAATTGAGAAGCAAAATGTGAATGCCGTCCGAATAGAGATGACAACTGTCCCGACAGCGACAGATGCGGTATTTTTTCTCCGTGTGCAAAAATTAAAAAAATTAAATTCAAGTGGTGGAAGACAAAAGAAAACGAATTACCAATGTAACTAAGAAAAATTTAAGTGTTTATCAACCTCGTGTGTAATATGGTAATTATGACATTTTTACGAGTAAAAAGTAACTAAATACAAAAAAAGTAACTGCTGTCTATTCAAACAATAATTTTTTCAGCGTACGAAATACTATATCATCCATATTATAGGAATAAAATATAAGTATATATTTGAAAACAATAATTCGGCTTGCGTGACCTCTAAATATTAATCGATTTTAATTTTATTTTTTTTTAAATATTTGTTTGGTCGAATATATATTAGTCATAAGGACAACCGCGGGATTTCACTGAGAGCGGGTGTCATTCTACAAAATTTCACCCGCTCGCGGCGAAATCGCGGTAACATTTCAGCTGTAACCACGTCTCACGACCGTGAGATAGATGGTTTCGTGTAAACTCTCAATCTCTTTCCTTTCCTTCCATCCCCATATCTGCGCCCCATAAAATAATACCGGTCATACCAGCGTATCAAATAACCGCATTCTCCTTCTTCAATATTTTTTGAACCTTTTTGCTATTCCCCATATCTGTTTCATTACCCCTGCCGCTTTTTTTTATCGTTTCTCTTATATGAGCTCTATGATCTCCATTTATTTTCAAGGTATATCCCAAATATTTCAACCCATTTTCTTCTTCTAACTTTGCTCCCTTCCATCTCCCAGTCCATTCTTTCTTTCTTCCCCCTCCTTTTCTAGACCTCATTATCTTTGTCTTTTCTACATTTAAATTCAACTATTCCCCATCTAAGTATTTCTCCAATCCTGTAATTAAGCCCGTCATCCCTTCATCCTCTGCCATCAACACTATATCGTCCGCGTATGCCAGTGTATATACCTATACCTCTCCCTTCCTAACTCCTACCCGTCCTTTTCTCTTCGTTTCTATTTCTAATTCTGAGATTAATATGTTAAATAAAAGTGGGATCAGAAGACATCCTTGCCTTACTCCTCTCACTAATTAGAAACTATCTCCTGCCTGCTCTCCTACTTTTACCCTGCTTTTCTTCTCTCTGAATATTTCCGATACTCTCTTTATTAAGCCCTCTCGTGCCCCCTTTTTCACCATAACTTTTTGTATCTCGACTCGGTCGAAGGATTCAAAAGCCGCCTTCAAGTCCACGAATATTGATATCATTGCCCCTTTCTCCCTTTAAAGCCTTTTATTTATCAGATAATTCAGAACATATGTGTTGTCCTTCACCCCCATTCCTTTTGTAAATCCTGTCTGATTCAGTGACTATTTTTTTTTCCTCAACTTCTTTCTTCAATCTCTTTGACGAAACAGTTACATATACTTTATGCAATGTTTGCATCAGCGTCACACCCCTATAATCTTTAACCTCCTTCCCTTTGCCTTTCTTCACTAGGGGTATCACTACTCCTTCTTTCCATAACTCTAGGCACCCTTCTCCTTTCCATACTCTATTACATATTATCCATGCCCATTCATTAAGTTCTGTGCCCCCATATTTCCAGACTTCATTTGGAATCTCATCTATACCAGGTGACTTTCCATCTTTCATTATTCCTAACACCTTGACTATTTCTTCCCTTGTTTTGTCCTCTTGGCCATCTCTTTATCTACCATATTTTCTTCCTTCCTGAACTTTTTTCTCTACCTCTCCTAGTAAATCCATAAGATATTTTTTCTATTGTGCCCTCTCAGTTTTCCTCAATTGTTTTACCCTCGTTTACTTCTTTTTCTCTCTCTATTTACTACCTTCCAAACCTCTTCTTCCGTCCTAGCCTCCTCCGCCTCTTCCTTAAACCTTTTATTTTCCTCTTTTGATCACATAACTCAGTATACTCCTTTTTTCTCCTAAATTCTCCACTACTTTTCTCCATTTTCTTCATTCCTTTCTGACCTTTTCCTCTTCACATTCCTCAACCCATCCACTTCTGTTCCCTCCTTCACTAACTTCTTTTTTGCTTGTGCACTCTAATCCTCTTTTTATTTCTCCTATCATTATTTCCATTTCCTCGTCTACATTTCCCTCTTTCGTTTTGATATTTCTGACCTTTTCTATTATGGGACAGTGATCCGAATTTGTATAATCCCCTACTTCTAGTTTCTTCACCTTTTCTCTTACCTTATCTTCCACTATCACAAAATCAATTACCGTTCCCCTTTCTCCTCCTGAGCATGTATATTCCCCTTCCTCATCTGCATCTATATTTCCGTTTAAGATAAACCATCCCAACTCCTCCAAACTCTGTAACAATTTCTTTCCCTTCCCATTCAGTATCTTGTCTTCGGATTTTCTTCCTCACCCTCCTCCCCATTCCGTTCTACCTGTATCTCCTGTTTTCGCATTGGAATCTCTCGCTATTATAAGCCTAATCTCTTCTTTATTTTCTTACATCGGTTCTTTCATCTTCTCTGATTTCTCCTGGATATCACCGTTCACATAATCCCCTACTATCTTCCACTTCTCTCCTCCCATATTTACATCTTCTACTATTAATCCTTTTTTTTTGTTCTTTCATCTCTTTCTTATCCTTGCCTGTTATACATTCGTTTCTTACTCCGATCACCATTCCTCCCATTGCTCTGCCTTTTTTATTCTTTCTCTTTGCATTTTGAACTTGCTATTTGTAACCTCTTGGTAACCTTCCCATACTTTTTTTCTATCCCTTTCCTTCTAGCCACGTCTCCATCATTACTACTACGTCCCATTGCGCCAAATTTCTCATAAACTCCCCATCCTTTCTTTTCAATCCTGCTATGTTCCAGTAACATACTTTCGTTTCTCGTCTCTTTTTGTTTCTTACTATTTCTTATTTTCCTATCTCACGTTCCTTTTGTCTCCTAGTTTCCCGGCAGCTCATTTCTTACTAACTGTTCCCTTTCTTCGTCCTAATCCCACCTTCCTTACTTCTTCCCTCTTCCGCTATTTGCCTTAACCTATACTGCATATTCCTTTCTACTCATGACAAATCATGTTCTATTCTAAAAAAAAAAGATTTCAAGATAATACGAACATTTGCTTAAGGTTTCTGGGAAATTGAATATAATTTTTTTATTTTGAAAAATTAATTTTAAGCGAATATTTAAAAACATTTTAAAATATTTCAGAACCTTTTAAAAAATTGTCAAACAAGAATCTGGAACTTTTGAAGACCATCTTTATAATTTTGCACAATTAAAAAAAAAAAATCATGAAAAATTCGAATTTATTTAAAACATAGTCTTCTTTATTCATAATGTGTCCCCTAAGGGTTTACATGACTTCCATTTCTTACAATACTTCCATCTATATATTTTATAAAATCTTATCCTTACTATTTACAGTCATCTACACCTATTTACAGAAAATATTATATCTAGATCCTTAATTATTTCTATTTTTCAAGATAGCGCAATTTATTACGTGTTAGCGAACGAGTGAGCGAGTGATAGAAAGCGAGAGAGCGAGCGAGCGATAACGCAAACGCATCTTAATCTACTTATGCTATTAATGAAATATTGAGAAGATTTTTAAAAAGTTCAAAAGGAAATGTAGATTTTTGAAGATTTTGGAATAAAATTGTGGATCCTTTTTAAGAATTTTGAAAGATTTCAGGAAACCTGGGAAAGTTTCTAATTTTTTTTGTTTTCAAAAAATAATTTTCGAAGAAAATTGGAAAATATTTTAAAACATTTTTAAATATTTCCAAAAATGAGACGACTGAAGAATCCCGAAAAAGTCTTTTAGAACATTACGGTGAAAAGTGGTTGAAAATTTAAAAAATGTATTGAAAATTAGTTGTTTTTTGTTGTTAAAAATTTAACGTATATTTTTTTAATTCGTTGTTTTTTGGTAGAAAATAAATCTTCTTGTTTGAAAATTTATCTTTTGTATCAAAAATTCAACTATTTTTTGAAAATTTGTTGTTTTCTGGTTGGAAATTTAACTATTCTTGCAACTTATTTCGGAATTTTTTTCGCGGAATTCATAGAAATCTTTTAGAATGTTCAAAAATAATTTTAAATTATCTCTAAAAGTTAATTTTTTGTCCAAAGTGCACGATAAACGCAACTCCGTGCCTGTAGAGCCGGCGGAAAATGTGACATGGCCGTCTGACGAGGTAACGCATTTGCACTTCGCGAGTGCCCGTATCAACCCGTATCAGCGGGCGGGAATGCGCTTACCGACCGCTTACCGTTGCAATCTTCATTGCTCCAAAAGCCTATATCAGACATTTATACTCGTTCAACGTCTTGTTTATCGTGCACTAGGTCAAAAAATATCGTGTGTGGAAAGGTCGACATTGATTAAAAATTCCTTTTTCTCGGTTGAAAAAAGTATATTTTTTCAAATTCGTTGTTTTTTGGTAGAAAATAAATTTTCTAGGTTACAAAATTCATATTTCTGATTAAAAATTTAACATTTTTTTGAAAATTTGACGTTTTTTGGTCATTTAAATATTTCATTTTTGCTTCAAAAGTGATCTTTTTTAGTTAAAAATTCGACTACTTGGTTGAAAGTTTAACTAATTTGTGAAAATTCGTTGTATTTGGTTGAAAATTTAACTATTCTATTTGTCTTTTTATTGGCTGAATGTTAATCTAAATTATTAATGTATTTCTTTTTAATAATTATAATTAATTTAAATATATTTTTTCAATTTCGTTGTTTTTTGGTAGAAAATTAATTTTCAAGGTTAAACATTTAGGTTTTTGATTGAAGTTTTAACTATTTTTTGAAAATTCGTTGTTTTTGTTTGAAAATTTAACTATTCTATTTGCTTTTTTATTGGTTGAAAATTAATCTTCTTAATTGAAAATTAATTTTTTTATTAAAAATTAACTATTTCTTGAAAATTCGTTCTTTTAAAAAAATATTTCATAAATATTCGTAAATCTTCTTAAATTTAAAAATATTTTTAATCACTCAAACACTTCTTAAATTCCTAAATATCATTTAAACGGACCCGAATTTTTCTTAAAATTTTGAAAAATCTTTAAAAATTAAAAAAATTACCTGAAGATAGTATGGATTTTTTCTCGGAATTTTTAGAAATCTTTTAAAATCTTTTTAAATTTTTTCTACTTTAAGCTTCTAATGTGTCCCCTAAGGGTTTACATTTTTCTTGTATCTCTTCTTTATTCCCTTACACACACCCAACACACGTATTTGGTGGTGGGAGGGGGACCTACAGTTTAAGGTGGATTCCGAACCATCAAGAGCAACAGCTTTAAGTACTTAGAGAACCTTTTTCTCCAGAGGTAACGGGTCCCACGACCCTCCGGAGATGAACACCCTTCCTAGGCTAGTGTTTACCGCATGGGCCGCAGTGGCTTTTCCAGAGTGCGAGGCGGGAATCGAACCCGCAAGCCGACGGAGTGGGTCCAAAGCCTACGCCTTAACCCCCACGACCATCGTCCCAATTTTTTTTATTCTTCTCTAAAAATTAATTTTTAAAAACAAAAATTCCTTTCTAATTTTCATATGAAATCTTTTCAATAATATACTTTAACAAAACCAGAAAGAAGATATCCTTTTTCTTAAAAGTTGTATCACGAGATTTCGCATACATTGTTGTCGAAAACCTGAATGATTGCATTCTCTGTGAATATGGCTTTCAGGAGCTGTTTTCAGTTTTTCTTCTCCCAGCAACAAAGAAAGTATTGATACGAATTGAATTGAAACGTCGTCAACCTGGCTGCCATTTTCGACAGTAAGTTTTGATACTACATTCTCCAAAACTGCCATCCTAGACAGGATTAGGCCGAGTTTAACGTCTGTAGTGAGCAAGCTCATGTTGCCCGATCTGTGAATATGGGTTTCCGGAAAAGTGTTGTCTGAACTATCGGTCTCGGATTGTGTATCGTAATTTGTGGATAAGTTTTCCTTATAGGCGTGAAACACCAGCGTATATAATTTTTCCTAATTGCGAGTGTCGAGTGTAATGGTGTCGCGATCGCGTTACAATTTCCGTGTTATATTTTTTTATAATGCTCATTTGTACAATCCGTCTACATGGAGTACATACAAGGTAATGCGGATTCGGGTTTATTTTTATTAACGGTGGCAGAGCTAGCGAGCACGTGTAGTATACCAATACAATTTTGGCTAAAGGTGGCCGAAAGACTGACGAACGTCCCTTATGTTACATGTCGCATAGACCGGTCCTACAATATATTGTGGAAGGAATTTCAAGGCATAGCGGCAGACTAAACCTGACTTTCCACATTCTTTTACACTAGATTTCCCAAATTCTCATAAGTTCCTTACAATTGGTAGGGCGGAGAGGAATCTTCACTTCGCAGAAACGGCAGAGAGTTTCCGAGAAATGTACTTCCCCAAACAAATGGAATAGAAATAGAACAGCAACGCTCTAAAAAATGCTTTCTGAAAAACTTATTGTCTAACTAAATAGTATTTAATTAAACTTAAATTTAAAAAATAGCTTGGCTTAAAAAATAGCTGAGTTTTTCTGATAATTGAAGTTAAATTTGAGGTGAGTGGATTGTGGATGTGTGTGGAAGGGTTTGTTTGTGAGAGATTGATTGAGAGATTGCAAGATTGACAAGGGGTTGAGGATATCTTTGGGGATCAAGACAGAATTGTGTGGAAGTTGATGTTAGGTGGGTTTGAGGTTTGTGACAGGGTGGGAGGACCAGGTTGGTCTTAGCAGGGCAGGGTAGAGAAGGAGAAAGGCAAGGCAGGTAGACGCGACGATAGATAGAGACAGAGAACGATAGAAGGCGGGATCATTCGAATTACATTCATGGCTAGCGGAGAGAGTACCAGCAAAGAAAGAAAATACAGTTTTGTAGAGAAGGATGAGAAAAATAAGGGGTCAGAAAGAGCAGAGCTGAGGCTAAAGATCCGATGGAAAAGGAAAGATTGACAGAAACGCGCGAAATCATGATAGAAGTAATGGGGATGTATGAAGAAAAGCAGGAGAAAAGGGTAGAGAAAATAAGGAAATAAATTAAGCGGGAAATGGCCGAACTTAGGAAAGAAATGAGGAAATGGGAAGAAGTCAGGGAAAAGCTAGAGAAAAGGATGCAGACGTTGGAGCAAATACTAGAAAAGTAGGAAGAGCCAAATAAAAAGATAGATGAGTTGGAAGGTAGAATAAAAAAAATAGAAAGCTCAAACCGGGAGTTTGGAGGTAGGGAGAGTGGGAATAAGAAGGAAAGACTGAGAAAAATAGAAAAAAGAATAGAAAAGAAAGAGAGAGAAGAAAGAAAATCAAACATAGTAATAAAGGGTCTAAGATTAAGAGGGGAAGGAGCTGATGGAAGGAGTGGAAGAAGTACTAAAAAGGATTGATGCTAACGTAGAGATAGAGGAAGTGCGAAGTGTAGGAAGGGAAGAGCGAAAAGGGGAGAGAATGGTACTCGTGAAACTAAAGAAATGGGAACATAAGAGGGAAGTGATGACAAAGAAGAGGGTGTTATATGGAAGCTCGGAGTGAATAGAGGATGATTTGACATGGGTAGAAAGGAAGATGCAGTATAACTTAAAGAAAATAGCAGAAGAGGAAAGAAAAAAGGGAAGAAGAACATGGGTTATGTATGGGAGAATACAGATAGAAGGTGTATGGTGGAATTGGGACGAGGGCAAGGAAGAGTTAGTAAAAAATGAGGTGCCCGGAAACTAGGAGAGAAAGGAACGGGAGATAAAGAAATAAGAAATAGTAGGAAACAAAGAGACGAGAAACGAAAGTAGGAAAGATTGAAAAGGGATGGAAAAGAGTAAGTGGAAGATTACCAAGAGGTTACAAATGGCAGGTTCAAAATACAAAGAGGAAGAATAAAAAAGGCAGAGCAATGGGAGGAATGCTGATGGGAGTAAGGAACGAATGTATAACAGAAGGATAAAAAATATTTGAAAGAACATAAAGAAGGATTGATAGTAGAATAGATAAACATGGGAGAAGTGAGGTGGAAGATAGTGGGGGTTTACGTGAACGGTGATATGCAGGAGAAATCAGAGAAGATTATAGAACTGATGGAAGAAAATAAGCAAGAGATTAAGCTTATAATAGCGGGAGATTTCAATATTAAAGGCCCTAGGGGATTTGGGATTGTTTATCCTAAACGGAAGTATAGAGGGGGATAAGAAAGGGGAATATACACGTTCAGGAGGAAAGTGGGGAACGGTAATTGATTATGTGGTAGTGGACGAGGAGGTAAGAGAGAAGGTTAAGAAACTGGAGGTAGGGAATTATATAGATTCACACAGTGGAAGGTAAAGAACAGTTTAAAGAAAAAGTCAGGAATAACAAAATGGGGAAAGGAAATGTAAACGAGGAAGTGTAAAGAATGATAGGAGAAATAAAAAGACTATTAGAGTGCACAAGCAAAAAAGAAGTTAGTGAAGGAGTGTATAGAAGTGGATGGGAAGAGGAATGTAAACAGAAGAAGAAGGAAGTAGGAAGGGAATAAAGAAAATGGAGAAAAGGGACGAGTAGTGGAGAAGAATATAGGAGAAAACAGGAGTATACTGAGCTGTGTGATCAAAAAAGGAGGAGGAAAATAAAGGTTTTAAGAAGAAGCGGAGAAGGCTAGGACGGAAGAAGAGGTTTGGAAGGTGGTAAATAGAGAGAGAAGAAGAAGGAAAAGAGTAAACCAGGATATTGAGATGGTAGAATGGAAAAAATATTTTATTGAATTACTAGGAGGGGTGGAAAGGAAAGTTGGGAAAGGAGGAAAAGATGGTAGAGAAACATATGAGGGGGAGGACATTACAAGGGAGGAAATAGTCAAGGTATTAGGGATGATGAAAGATGGAAAGGCACCTGGTATTGATGAGATTCCAAATGAAGTCTGGAAATATGGGGGGACAGAATTAAAGGGATGGGCATGGATAATGTGCAATAGAGTATGGAGAGGAGAGCGGTGACCAGAGTTATGGAAAGAAGGAGTAGTGATACCAATAGTGAAGAAAGGCAAAGCCCTCTGAGCCCACTTTTATTTAATATATTAATATCAGACTTGGAAGATGAAATAAAGAGAAAAGGGTGGAGAGGAGTTAGGATAGGGAACGAAAAGATATATACACTGGCATACGCAGACGATATAGTGTTGTTGGCAGAGGATGCAGAAGGGATGGCGGGCTTAATTACAGGATCAGAGAAATACTTAGATGGGAAAAACTTGAATTTGAATGTTGAAAAGACAAAGATAATGAGGTTTAGAAAAGGAGGGGGACGAAAGAAAGAATGGATGGGTTGGTGGAAGGGATTCAAATTAGAAGAAGTAAAAGGGCTTAAGTATTTGGGATATACCTTGCAAGCAATTGGTGATCATAGAGCTCATATAAGAGAAAGGCTAAAAAAAGCAACAGGGGTAATGAAACAGATATGGGGAATAGGAAAAAGAAGGTTTAAAAAAAATGGAGAAGGTGGTTATTTGATACGCTGGTATGGTCGGTATTAGGTTGTGGAGCAGATATATGGGGATGGAAAGAAAGGAAAGAGATTGAGAGTTCATAAGAAAGGTATATAAGGTGGCCGCTAGGGTAGATTGGAGGACGCCGGGATATATGGTGAGAGAAGAAGCGTAAAGAGATAAATTAAGTACTAGAGCGGGAAAGAGGGCATGGAATTTTCAGACGAAGCTGAGGGAGGGAAAGGGAGGGGAGTTAGCGAGAAAGTGTTTGATGGAGGTAGAAGAAAGGAGAGGGAGTGCGATGGAATTAACGAGATGGGAAGAAGAAAGGAGGGAGTTCTTTGAGGCTAAAAATATAGATGACGGGACTGGAGTAAAGTATGAAGAAGTGGAAAAAAGGGAGAGGGAAAGACAATTAATAGAAAGGTGGGGGATGATTGAGGTATTATATATATATATATATATATATATATATATATATACCATTAAGCCATTTCCCTTTTCGGCGAGTCTCAAGGGGTAAGCGTGACACTACCCGATTCGGGTAGTGTTTCTAGGTGGATAATTTCTTGTAGTAAATAACTACAAGTGTGGGCTCACCACACCCACCACCGCCAACAGCAACGCAGTAGTATCAGACGGTCACCCATCCAAGTACTAACCGCGCCCAACACTGCTTAACTTCAGTGATCTAACGGGAACTGGTGTTTCCAGCGTGGTATGGCCGTTGCCATTATATTAAAATATAATAAATGGTATAAGATGATAAAAAAGGAAGGAGTACCAAAGTATTTAGAAATGAGATGGGGAGACAAAAGATGGACCAGAATGGTAAGATTTAGATTGGGAAAGGAGGTAAGGGTAGGTATGTATTGGGAAAAGAAAGAGAACAGGAAGTGCAGCATCTGTGAATGGGAAGAGGAAACATGGAAGGATGTTGGAGAGTAATGGAAGATAAAGGAAGCGGGGAGGAGAATGTGGTAATGATTCTAGGGGAGGATGGTTTGGTGGAAGAGTGGATGAAGGAGTTAGATGGTGTTAGGGGAGCGAATGAGAAAGAACGAAACAATGGATGCAAAAAAATTGGCAAACGAGAGGTACAAGAGAAGTGAAAGAAAAAGGAAACGGAAGTCGCCTAAATTAGAAGCGTAAAGATTGTAAGTAATGGTTATGTAATAGCATAAGTATATTAAGAGGCGTTTGCGTTATCGCTCTCTCTCTCTCTCTCTCGCTCGCACTCTCGCTTTCGATCACTCGCTCAGTCGTTCGCTAAAACGCCCCAAATTGCGCTATGGTCAAAAATAGAAATGAAGGGTAGCGGTCCAAAAGGGTGTAAGGGACATTTTGACGAAAATGGTTTTATTGGCCCAAAAATTATTTAAAAATCAAATACACATCCTGTTAAAAGGATTTGCTCGAAATCGCATTTTGTAGTATAGTAATAAAAAGTTGGCGTGACAAAACGGAGGAACGCACATTCTGTGCATGACACGATTGCAGCGCGCGCAGGCGCAACGTCGTTGGTTATGTAGCGTGAATCGTGTTGACTTAGACTTACGGATTTTTATTAATTACAACCAATAAATTATAATTATGCCGAGACGCTGTGGAGAAAAAGTGGGAAGATTGTAAATAATATTTCTCTTCTTAAGCGTTTTTTAATAAATAAAATGACAAAATTAAATTTTTTAAAGTAACATATCAGTGCCATCCTAACCTAAAAATTGAAAACTTTTTAAATTATAATTTTTTTCAAAAAATACGAAGTTTTTGTGATGTAACTAGTTTGTTTTTTATTTACCAACAAAACTTATTCCAAGTAAGGTCAAATTTAATATAAAATAATCACATTTAATTACTTTTACGATGAAAAAAGTGAAAAACAATCTGTTACACCGCGACACCGTCATACAAAATTTTCATTTCCTCTGAAATATCGAAAGCATATTCTTATTTTTGTGAAAAGATCAAAATTATACTTTTAATCGCTACCGCAAACCGATTTTCAAACCTGTGAAATTCTAGGGTCAGCATTTTCGGTCGATTTTCTCCAAACTGGTTAACTTTTTTACTTCAAACATTGTTTACCCATATTCACACACTCAATATCTCGGGAGCATGTTTTTATTTTTTTAAGAAACTAAACATGGAATTGTTTATCTCAATCCGCAGCCGAGCCCGCTCCAATTTTAGGTTAGTTTCAGTTCAGACTTTTGTTTTATCTTTAAATGGTGATTTCGATTTTACAGAATGTTTTTTCGCTCTCCTGAAAAGTTGACAAAATGTCCCTTACACCGTTTTGGGCCGCTACCCTTCAAATAAGGATCTAGATATAAGATTTTCTGTAAATAGGTGTAAATAATTGTAAATAGTATGGATAAGATTTTATAAAATAGGTAGACGGAAGTATTGTAAGAAATGGAAATCCTGTAAACCCTTAGGGGACACATTATGAATAAAGAAGAATTAAGAAGTATCTAATTTTCTTTTAACGTTTAATACTTTTCACATTTCCTAATTTAGTATACTAATAACTGAGTTATTAGCTTAAACCCGTCTTCAGTTTTTCATTTATTTCATTATTTTCAAATAATTGTGTGAAAAAATATGATCTATTACAATGCATTGAAAACGGTATTATCTGTGTACAAATGTTTATATATAACTTTACAATTGGTATCTCAACTTTAGATTGCAAGGTATCGCTAGTTTTTTAACATAGTTTTTTAACTTGGAAGGAAAATAAAAGCAAATTTTGTTGCCACTTTAAAAGAATGTGTTATATGCCTTCGAAAAAATCTGGAGCTTGATTCTTCAGAGTGGAGTGAAAAATTGTTTAAAAATCTGGGCTCTTAATTTCGGCAAACTATGGAAAAGACTTAAAAGTTAAAAAAATGATCTTTTTCCAATTAGAATCATTTTTATACAAAATAAAAATTTCGAATAACTGTTCATTTGTAAAAAGTTGTTGAACACTTAAATTCGAGCTAAAACTACATTCCGAGATTTGATAACAAAGAATCACGTATTATCAGTTTGTTTTTAAAGTTATGTAAATATAATTTTCCTAAGATTCTGGAGAAAATTCAAAAAGATTTTTGAAGATTTCACATATGTCGAAAAAGAATCTAGAACATTTTGAAGTAATTTTTGTATTTATTTTACAAGATAGACAAAATATTCGGGGAAATTAAAGTCAGTTTAAAAGATCTTTAAAAATTTTATAAGTTTTGAAGACGTTTTAAAATATTTTATAAATTTTCGGAATACTATTGAAATTTCAAAATATTTTTAAACTCTTCAAAACTTCTAAAACTCATAAATAATTTTTAAGCTGACTCGAATGTTTGTTAAAATGTGGAAAATCTTTAAAAATGTCCCAAAAAGTATTCAGCTGCTTTCGTAGTAATCTTAAATTCTTCTTTTAGTTCTCCAAGCAAAACTTCCAGAGCCTGAGTATCGCTAGCTGCTACCAGCCCTTCATCAACATAGAGGACCAAGAGAACTGTTCTCTTTCTATTTTTCTCACGAATATATAAGCAAGGATCAGCGTCACTGGCTTTGAACCCCAACTTTAATAAAAAATTATCAAAACGCTTGTTCCAGCACCTTGGTGCTTGCTTATGTCCGTATAGACTTCTCTTGAGTCTGCAAACTCTTTCAGAACCATCACTGTATCCTTCAGGCTGTTTCATATAGAAAGTCTCTTCTAGGTGACCATACAAAAAGGCTGTTGATACATCAAATTGAGCAAGACTCATTTTCTCACTTGCTGCAATACTTAATATTGCCCGAATTGTACTCACCCTTTCCATTGGCCTACAAGTTTGTTCATAGTCAATTCCTTGGCGCTGGTTAAATCCTCTTATGACAAGTCTTGCCTTATACTTGTCTGTGCTGCCATCTGGATTTGTCTTGACATGAAAACCCCATTTGCAAGATAAGGCTTTAGCACCTTTTGGCAAGGATGTAATTTCCCAAGTTTGATTCTCTTTCAATGGGTGTATTTCACTATCCATGGCTTCTCTTCAATCAATTTTTTGTTTACTTCTTAGTGCCTCTTCACAAGTTTCGGGATATCTCATCTTGTAGATAAAATGCTCAGTTGTCATTATAAAATCTTGAAACTGCTAAGGCATCTTCATTGTGGAACGATCCCTCAATTCTCGACCTACAGGCTGCTGGAAGTCTTCTTCTGCAATAATAGTCTCATCTCCAGTTTCATAATCTTCATTGTACTTCCTTCTTCATCCTCGTTCTCAGACTCTTCGGAAATATTGTCCTCTTTTCTCTCTTCTTGAGTTTCTTCGTCTTTAGGCTCTGAATCTCGAAATGGAAGCTTCACGTACTCTTTGCAATCGCTAAATTTTTCTCCAAAAATGACATCTCTAGATAACATTACTTTTCCTCCTGTCCAAATTCTGTAACGCTCGTCGCCATCATATCTCACAAGATAACCTTTGATAGCTTTCCTGTCCATTTTTCTTCTTCTTTGTTTTGGAATGTGGATATAACCTTCTGATCCTATAATCCTCAAATGCTTTATCCTTGGCTTTTTACCCAACCGCAACTCAAACGGACTAACGCCTTCTACAGATGATTTGGCAGTACTATTTAAAACGTAAACTGCAGAGCTGACCAATTCAGCCCATATAGCTTTTGGATACCTTTGGATAACAAAACTTGGTGTGGTTATCCTTGAATATAACTAAATATCTCTTCTTTTGGAACGATTCATCAAATGCTCCGCATACGTAAGCTGACATTAGCTCAACAGGTTCCTTTGCTGACTCCTTTGTGCCAAAAGGTAGACGATGTGCTTTACCATACATACAAGGTTCGCACAGCTCTTTATTTGGCTTTACTTTTATGCTCAGTTCTTTTTCAATTATGGATCTTACATGGCGCTTGTCTTGATGTCCCCATCTCTAATGATAGAGTTGTAAGATCGAACTATCTGTAACAGCCGTATTCAGGCTAGCCTCGTGCTCTGGAATTATTGGTTTGATGGCTGCCTTAAAGAGCGTTCCGTTAATATTTCGAACTCCACTCAGTACGACCTTGCCGTTCACCTTGAACTAACATTTGATAGCACTTGACTTAAATTCGCTGTTTGGATTTCGATCTTGAGCTGCTAAAACAGAAAATAAATTTTTAGAGATTTTTGGAACATACCACACCTCATTTAATGTAATTTCTTGACACTTGTCTTCGACAGTAGACAGAAATCGTATTGTGCCTTTTCCAAGTTCTTCAAGAGCTTCTTTCCCTGCTGCCTGGATTCTATAAGAACTTTCATACTCCTTGATTTCATTAAAAATGTTTGAGGAATATGTTACGTGTTCTGTTGCTCCATTGTCAATCCACCAATCCACTGTATCAGTCTCAAAGGGCCACATTTATTGATGCTGAGTTACTTTGACCACTGCTCTGGGCCCTTTTGTGTTTAGGTGGCTTTCCATCATCTATCCATTTTTGCAATTCATTAACCCAGTGCCCTTTTCGTTTGCAGTAATTGCAAGCATCATTCTTCTTTGAACGTCCTTTACTGAATTTACTTTGTTTTGCTTTTGCCACTAAGGCTTCTTGAGCAAACTTCTCACTACCTACGTTCTTTGAAAAATTTCTTTCGTGTATGCAAAGTTGTGTAGGCAGCTCCTCAAACTTTTTTTGCTCATTATTTGTCAGTATCATCCAACCCGATCTAAACGTTTCAAAAACACTAAGCAGAATCTGCAATGTTTTGCAAACCAGTAATGAATTTGGTAAAGCTCTCTCACCTTTCGCCTGAAGACCATTGTTCAGTTCATTCCACAAACGTCTTAATTTCGCAATATGCGTGGATACATCATCTCCTGATGTCCAATGAAAAGCGAAAAAATCGGTACAATTCTTAAATAATTGATCCTGGGACGAAGCTTCAAAATTCTGCTTCAACGCTTCCCAAGCCTCATGGGCCATTTCCTTGTCCATGATATTTTGGTAAACAACGTCTGTAACTGCACTTGTAATCGTAGATTTTACATAGCTATTAGCCTTCCGGAATAAATCACTTTTATGTTTATGTTGTGTCTTCTGATCTTGCGTAGCCCGTTCTGCCAAGGGCTCAGGTTTTACTAACCTTCCATCAATTACATCCACTGCTCCTTCGTGGTAATCTGGTAGATCTCTAATTTTCCGTTTCCATGTAGGCCAATCTGAATCGCCTGTCAACGGTTTAATGTGCTTCACTAAATCCATCTTTCTATACAGTTTTAATGATACTTCACAGAAAAAAATTATTGTTTCTTCTAGCCTAAAAATTTACTCGTGCTTTTCTAGACACTTTTCAAACATAACAGAAACTGCGTCTGGGCACATAACCTAATATAGTTATAATAAAACTCTTGACTGTCATGCAGAAAAAATTGTTAACATCCTGAGTAAAATTCTTTAGCGATATACAGGGTGTCCCAGTACGCAAACAACATTTTTGTATTTTTGAATTCTAACAAAAAAATTGCGTCGTCAATAATTATAAACAAATTTTGCTAAAGTTAATAATTACCGAGTTATTAACAATTAAAGATTAACCAATCAGAAGCACGCGTTAGAAGGTCGACAGTCCATGTGCCATCGACAAGAGTGTGTGCATAAACAAGTTCAGTTCGTATAATTTCTCCTCCGTTCGCTTTTCCAGTAGGTTGTGACTCTGGTGTAACTTCACACGTCAACTAGATACAAAAATTGCAAAAAATATTTTCCACAATCAACCAAATCAGACAACATTCTCATGAATTCTGTAAATTCCCTGGAATTTTGTAGAGTTTTAGAGAACTCAGTAGAATTCTCCTGAATTCTGAAGAATTCTCATGAATTCAGCAGAATTTTCTTAATATCAGCGAAATTCTCTCTAACTCTGTAGAATTCTTTTGATTTCAGCAGAATTCTTTTGAATTCAGTGGAATTCTCTTCAATTTTGTATCATTCTCATGAATTCAGTATAATTCTCTTGAATTATGTAAAATTATCTTGAATTCAGTAGCACTCTTTTAAGTTCGGCAGAACTCTGTTCAATTCAACAGAATTCTCTAACGTTCGGCAGAATTCTCTTGAGATCAACAGCATTCTCTTGAATATTGTAGAATTCTCCTGAATTCAGTGGAATTTCCTTGAATTTATCATAATTCTCTGGACTTCTGTAAAAATATCTGGTAAATTCAGTAGAGTTCTCTTGAATTATGTAGAATTCTCTTAAATTGTGTATAATCCCTGGCGGACCGGCCGAACGCAAGCATTACGCTACACCGTAATGCTAAAGTAATATGGCATTATAATTAGTGATGCATGTCGATCATTAAAAATTTTTTCCAAAATCTCGTCAGATTAAATTAAAACCTTGAACACCATACTCATCACATCGAGACGAACGATCACTTAAGTCGAGATGATCGTCTCGTCTCGATCGACTTTTTTCATTACAAATTCTTGATCTCCATTACATTTCAGTTCCATCTAACTATGTTTTGAGCAAATCTCGATTTTGTCCAAGAATGATCGACATGCATCACTAATTATAATTAATAAAAGAAACAAAATAAATATGTAAACTGTTGCAATTATAATAATACGTTAAAATTTATGTTAAATGGCCATGCCGTAATTGCAAAAAGTTTCTTTTTCAGCGTTAAAAAATGAAAAAATAATGTGGCTGTCATTGCAGTCTGCTAACGGCGCCTTCGAGCGGGTTGCCAATATGCAGGGGCCCGGCTTCAATGACAGCCACTTTGTTTTATTTTTATTTTTTAACGCTGAAAAAGCAACTTGTGGCAATTACGGCATGACCATTTAACGTAAATTTTAACGTATTGTTATAATTGCAACAGTTTACATATTTATTTTGCTTCTTCTAATAATTATAATGTCATATTACTTTAGCATTACGCTGTAGCGGAATGCTTGCGTTCGGCCGGTCCGCCAGGGATTCTTTTAAATTCAGGAGAATTCTTTGTTTAATTCTCTTAAATTCAGAAGAATTCTCCTAGGTTTGGCAGAATTCTCTTGAATTTACTCAAATTATCCTCTTTTCTTTCGAATTTAGCAGAATATTCTTGAAATCAGCCAAATTCTTTCGAATTCAAAAGAATTCTCTAGAGTTAGGAAGAATTCCCTTCAATTAATCATAATTCTGTGGAATTCTGTATAAATATTTGGTGAATACCCTAGAATTCTCTTTATTTATGCATTCTCTTAAAATCTGTATAATTCTCTTGAGTTCGGCAGAATTCTCGTGCAATCTGTAGAATTCTCTTGAATTGAGTAGAACTTTCTTGATTTCCGTAAAATTATCTTGAATTCTGTAAAAGACTCTTGAATTCTGTAGAATTATCTTGAATTCTGTAGAATCCTCTTGAATTCTGTGAAATTCCCTTGAACACTTCTGAACTCATTACAAATGTTTAAAAACTTCTTAATTCATTACAATAAGCTTTGATTTATTTTAAATGCATTAGTCATTCCAATTTTTACTTTTGTGAACGTTACAAGAAATGTCAATGAAATTACATTGAAAAATGCGACACGCAAGAGTCATAATTAAATGCTTGATGATTTCAGTGCACGCGTTTAACATAAAGTACCAAGTTACTTTTTCCGGGTGCATTTTAACCCTTTCAGGGGCAGGTGCCACTATAGTGGCACCCTAGTTTTCCTCGGTTTTTTCTTTATAGCTTGAATAATTTAAGCTCTAGATGGCTCTAATCTTTTGTCATTAGATAAGGGATGCATAGAGAACAGGTTTCTCGGCTCAAAATTTAGAGGATCACTATATATAATTAGTTATAAACAATTAACAACAAAAAAATGTAGAGATTTTCAACTAAATTCGGCTATGAGCTTATTTTACAACAAAATTTACTGATATTTGGTATACAGGTGTTTTCAAGGTCGCTGATTACGAATCCAGTGTCAGATTTTAAAAATTCAAAATGGCGGATCCAATATGGCGACCTTATCGTAAGAAAAATTCACAAAATTCAATTATTTCAGCTGGTATTACTTATATAGGGGTTTTTGAGGTCGCTGAATACGAATCCAGTTTTGGATCTCAGAAATTCAAAATCGCGGATCCAATATGGCGGCCTAATCGTAAGAAAAATTCACAAAATTCAATTATTTCAGCTGGTATTACTTATATAGGGGTTTTTGAGGTCGCTGAATACGAATCCAGTTTTGGATTTCAGAAATTCAAAATGGCGGATCCAATTTGGCGGCCATTTTGAATTTTGAAAATCTGACTCCAGATTCGTAATCAGCGACCACAAAAACCCTTATGTACAAATTTTTATATTTATAGGCTAATTTTTGAAAATTACGCCCGCCATTTTGAATCCGCCATTTTGAATTTTGAAAATCTGACTTCATATTCGTAACCAGCGAAAGGGTTAAAGTGCAAACATACGCCCGAAAAAATGCCTCTGATGACGTACATGCAGAGATGATTTCATTGCCTTGTAATGAGGTTTCTTTACTTAGCGAACATAATAAAATATGTCATCAAACTCATTCGACCACAGTGCTCTGCCTAGATAAAAATCACACTAAAAAAGAATTACCTTGTAATTTCCTATATATAATGTGCACAAATGAGGTGAACACACCCCTGATGAAAATGTTTTGACGATACCCTTGTCAATAGAATTGATTTTACTTGAATTACTTTTTAATAATCAACAAACTTAGTAATTAGTATCTTCAAGCTTAGCGACCACTGTTCTTTCTCAAATGAAACTTTTATTAAAAATATATCTGAAACATATATGATACATACGTGCGCAAATGAGGACTGCTCCATTCTTAGTTAGATGATTAGTCATTCAAATTAGTCATTCAATCGTCTCCCCCTGGTATACGCATGTATTAAAAATTACCAAATCCTTTTTTAGGGAGCATTTTTCACTGCAAATATACCCCCTATGAAGAAATTTTGACAAAAAACATAAAAATAGGATAAACGCCAATAATCACCCCAACCACCTTCAGAAGACTTAAGTAGATGTCTCGCGTGATTATTTTTAATTGGAAATTTGTTGGCTCTTATAGTTGCAGGAAGCTGAGGCGAGGTTTGATAAATGTACTAGGGGTAATTTTTTGGGGTTTCTAAAGTTACAGTGAGCATGAGGATATAAACTAAAGTCTTGGCAAGGTGCCTGGAATGACTATTTTTCATTTCAAATTTTTTCCCCGTTTTAGTTGAACGCAGCTCAGAAAGGGTTTGTTAAATGTACTATGGGTGCTTTTTTAAGGCTTTTGAATATTATTGTAGGGATCGGAATATCTACTTAAGTGTTGCAAAAAGTGTGTGGGGTGATTATTTAAAATTTTGAATTTTTTAGCAGTTTCAGATGAAGGAAGCTCATACAGGGTTAGATGAAAGTACTTCGGGTGGTTTTTTGGGCTGTCTCATATTATTTTAGGAATGAAGATATCTATTAGGGTCTTGGGAAAGTGTGTGCGGTGACTATTTTCAATTTCAAATTTTTTGCCTGCTTCATTTGAAGGTAACTGAGACGGCGTTTTTTTAAATATACAAGGGTTGGTTTTCTCAGGGTTGTTCAATATTATTTTAGGGTTTGGAATATATAATAAAGTCCTGAGACAGTGTGTGGGGTGATTATTCAGAATTAACCAGTTTTTTGGCTACTTTAGCCGAAGTCAATTGAGACTGGGTTCGCTAAATGTACTACACTGTTAGAAAAATCTGTATGAGATTTAATATACATGTGTGTGAAGCAAATATGCACTACCGCTACTGAAATGTAACATACATTGGTGTAGTGAATTTAATATACATGTGTATTAAATTTAATATACAGGTCGGTACAGCAGTGTACGTGAAAACTCAAACTGCGTTCATTTCTTTAAATCTTGTCAAATATTCGCAATTAAATTAATAATCTAGAATTCGTCAACTAAATTGTTATATATAATGAAAGGGCAACTTACGGGTGGAACTTTTTCCTAAATCCGCTATAAATGCTAAAAATTTAATGCGAATACAGTTGATTGTATGTTAAGTCTGTTATTTATTTGCTTAATTGAACTTTTCGACTTGAAATCCAATTTTATTGTTGGTGAACATTAAGAAGGCATCATGTTTCATTATTTAGAATCGAAAATTACTGCTAAACTTATTTTGAATTTGTGTAAAATGGAATTATCTGATTTTTCTTGTAAGTTATTAACATGAAAGTATATGAAATTTAATATACACGTTCTTAATGATGATTTCATATGCTTGGTATATTAATTTTAAGACACTTGGGTATATTCAGTTTGATATTATTTTTAACAATGTAGGGGTAGCTTTGTAAGGCCGTGTAATATTATTGTAGGAATTAGGATATATGATAGAGTCTTTGAAAAGTGCCTGGCGTGACTATATTCAATTTGAATTTTGTTGGCTACTTCAGTTAGGTTCAACTGAGACGGGGTTCATTAAATGTACTAGGGGTGGTTTTTTTTTTGGCTCTGTGATATTATTGTAGGGATAGCGACATTTGCTGGAGTCTTGAAAAGGTGTCTGGAATGACTATTTTTGATTTGGAATTTTTGTGCCTGCTTTAGTTAAAGGTATCACAGACTGGGTTCGTTAAATGTACGAAGGGTGGTTTTTTGAGGCTGTGTCATATTATTTTTGGGATAGCGATGTTCGCTAGAGTCTTGGAAAGGTATCTGGGATGACTATTTTTGATTTGAAATTTTTTTGCCTGCTTTAGTTAAAGGCAACTGAGACGGGGTTCGTTAGTGTACTAAGGTTGGTGTATTGTAGGGATGGGGATATCAACTTGAGTCTTGGGAAAGTGTGTGGGATGATTATTTTGAATTTTAAATTTTTTGACAGTTTAACTTGAAGGCAGCTGAGATGGGGTTCGTTAAATGTGCTGGGTGTGGTTTGTTTGGGCTGTCTAATGTTATTGTAGGTTTCTATGCTGTCTATTTTTAGTTTAACATTTTTTTGGCTGATTTTGTAAGTCCCGACAAAAATTTTATCAAGTTATAAAGTACTTTAGAGCTATGATATACGTTTTTTTTGTACTTACTCCCTAAGGTTTTCTTTGCGGGTTGATTTTGTAAAATAAATGTTTTGGAAAACACAAAAATAAGCCAAAATTCTGATATGATTATATTTATGGTGAGCTCATAATTCATTTTATGCGTTATTTGAAGAAAATTGATTTTTGCAATTTTGAAAAGCGCAAAAAAAACCCATAATTCTGGTGTGGTTATATGTTTAATTTCTGAAATTTGCTTCAGTGGAAGTACTGGCTGGCAGCATCTCCACCCAAAGTTAGTTTTTTGAGAAAAATATAAAAATATATAAAATCTAATAAAATATTTTGAGAAAAAAATATACTCTCAAATTATTTTTAATCTTGGCAAAGCATTTTCAATTAGTAATTTTTCAATGAAAAATAAAAAAATTTGTTTAAACATTGTATTTTGCTGATTACTATTTATACGGAGTGTCTTTACAGATTTCATGAAGTTTTTTTAATTCTCTGGAATTCTGTTAGAATATCTCTTTAATTCTCTAGAATTCTCTTGAATTATGTAGAATTCTCTTAAGTTGTGTATAATTCTTTTAAATTCAGCAGAATTCTCTTGAATTCAGCAGAATTCTCCTAAATTCAGTAGAATTCCCTTGAAATATGTAAAATTCTCTTAAACTTTGTTTATTTCTCTTAAATTCAGTAGAATTCTCCTAGTTTTGGCAGAATTCTCTTGAATTTAGTCAAATTATTTATCAAATCATCAAGCATTTAATTATGACTCTTGCGTGTCGCATTTTTTCAATAAAATTTCATTGACAGTTCTTGTAACGTTCACAACAATAAATATTGGAAAGACTAATGAATTCAAAATAACTCAAAGCTTATTCTAATGAATTTAGAAGTTTTTAAACATTTGTAATGAGTTCAAAAGTGTTCAAGGGAATTTTACAGAATTCAAGAGGATTCTACAGAATTCAAGATAATTCTACAGAATTCAAGATAATTCTACAGAATTTTAGATAATTTTACGGAAATCAAGAGAGTTCTAATTAATTCAAGAGAATTCTACAGATTGCGCGAGAATTCTGCCCAATTCAAGAGAATTCTACTCAATTCAAGAGAATTCTGCTCAACTCACGAGAATTCTGCTAAACGTAAGAGAATTCTACTAAATTCAAGAGAATTCTGCTCAACTCACGAGAATTCTTCCACAGAATTATGAACGATTCAAGGGAATTCTGCCTAACTCTAGAGAATTCTTTTGAATTCGAAAGAATTTTGCTGATTTCAAGATTATTCTGCTAAATTCGAAAGAAAACAGGATAATTTGACTAAATTCGAGAGAATTCTGCCAAAACTAAGAGAATTATACTGAATTTAAGAGAATTAAAAAACGTTTAAGAGAATTTTACGTATTTAAAGAGAATTCTCCTGAATTTAAAAGAATTATATACAATTTAAGAGAATTCTAAATTCAAGGCAATTCTACTGAATTCAGGAGAATTCTACATTATTCTAGAGAATGCTGTTGATCTCAAGAGAATTCTGCCGAACGTTAGAGAATTCTGCTGAATTGAAGAGAGTTCTGCCGAACTTAAAAGAGTGCTACTGAATTCAAGAGAATTTTACATTATTCAAGAGAATTATACTGAATTTAAGAGAATTAAACAAAGTTTAAGAGAATTTTACATATTTCAAGAGAATTCTCCTGAATTTAAAAGAATTATACACAATTTAAGAGAATTCTAAATTCAAGAGAATTCCACTGAATTCAAAAGAATTCTGCTGAAATCAAAAGAATTCTACAGAGTTAGAGATAATTCCGCTGATATTAAGAAAATTCTACTGAATTCAAGAGAATTCTTGAGAATTCAGGAGAATTCCACTGAGTTCTACAAAATGCAAGGGAATTTACAGAATTCATGAGAATGTTGTCTAATTTGGTTGATTGTGGAAAATATTTTTTGCAATTTTTGTATCTCGTTGACGTGTGAAGTTATACCAGAGAGTCACAACCTACTGGAAAAGCGAACGGAGGAGAAATTATACGAACTGAACTTGTTTATGCACACACTCTTTTCGATGGCACATGGACTGTCGACCTTCTGTATATGTATATTTATTTGTAACACACGAGAGCAGTTTTTCAATACAAGTAAAAAATGGCTTGATCTACAAGTTGACATCGGATGGATTATTTGTTTTCATGAAGAGCAACTTCATTAAAACAAATAAAAACGGACACTGCGTCATCTGGCTGAGTTTTAAAGAACAGATTCAAAATTGCTTAATCTAAATTAACTTTGATTTAACACATACTTTTTTAACTTCAATAGCATGTACATGTAACTTTTTTTATTTTCAAATGCACCTTTAAAGTAACTCTTAGGTGCATCCGCCAATAGGGCGCAGTTATCAGCGCATGTTCTTTACATTCTCTGATATTCTCTTATTCGATTAGATCGGCAATCTCCCACCTCATCTCTGGAATTGCTTATCACGAAATGTAGTAAAACGTTATTTAAGTTCGTAACGTTACTTCCGCTGACGAAAGAAGTTTATGAACGGCCCCTTATAACGAGTGATAAGTTATGTTCATACGTAAAATGGAATTTGAAGTTCATTTTTTAGCTATTGACTATATGATAGTAATTGGTTTACATGCTTATAGTTTTGTGGATGAATCCTCATTGAAATATACCTATGTCGCGGAGCCTGCTTACGAGATACCGAATAGAAAAACCTTTTCAAGGAGAATTATTCCTTAACTTCATCGGTCTGAACAAAAGAGAATTCTTAAGACCATTCCAGATGATATATAACAAGGTAGAAACTTTTACGTTTAAAAAAATTTATTTCTTGAGTTTTGTACTCATTCACGTAAATTTGAATTATAGGACTATAATGTTTTCCCCGGTATTATAGGAACTCTTAATCGAATATTGTTAAGCCTAAGTGAGTTAAAATAATTGTTAAGGTTGTCTAAGTACACTGTCGATTATTTTTAAACGCTACATAACCATCTTTTTTACTTTCAGGTGTAAAGTTCCTCTCTTTTACAATGGATAGATAGACGGCCCGAAATATAGTCTTATATTTCCCTAACACTTCACTACATATCATCGAAAGAGTTCAAAAATCCACATATTGTTTTAAATGTAAGCTATTTTTCTAAAGCCCACACAGGATTGCTTTGCCCACACACTTCAATTAGTCGTGAAGGATGCTATCACTAAAACAAATTCGTTTCCGATTTAAATAAAAAAAATGCAAAAATATCATCCGATATTTTCCACGATACTCTACAGCAAGAGCAAAATTAATGTCGATATAGAAAAAATTGTATCCGAACAGGATACCTTTAAAACTTATACAAAACGTAGATATTCGTTGGAATTCCCAATATGATATGTTGGAACGATTGCTAAGATTGAGTAAAGTTCTTGGTATAATACTGAGTCAAAAAAGTATGCTAAAAAAATATTACTTTTTTTTCATCCAAAGTTTTTGATGACTTTATTTCTTCGATAAAAAAAGTCGTCAATATCTCCTTTACTGCTTAACAATGAAATACATCAATTATATGTATACTGTATATTTTTATAGGCATCTCATGCTCTAATTTCAGGTATGCCTAAATCTTTAACGAGACAGTCATAGGGAACAGTGCAAAAATACGTCGAAATATTTGCTCGTATTAATGAGGCGACAGATTTAATGTGCGCAAAAGATTATCTCACGTCATCCGTCTGTATACCAACTATAGAGGCTATAAATCAAACTATAAAAGACCTGCATCTAGGACAGAGGAATGTATTAATTAGTGCCAATACTGCCTCAATCTCTAAACAAAAGATTAAGATTTGCGAAGAGGAATACAACTTTGTTGATTTCGATTGTGATTGATCCAAGATTCAAGAAGGATTATCTAGATAAAGAAGGAAAGCAAATTTCTAAAGAAGCAATGAAGGAGCAGATGTCAAAAACTGATCCTCAGTAGCATATCGTTAAAGGTTTTTATGTTTTACATCTTTATCAAATTCTTTATTTAATTGATATTAGTAATTCCATTTGAAGTTCTGAGGTGTAATATATTCTAATTTCACTCACTACTACGTAATTTTTTGGTAAATTACATCTACATGTACAATAAAAATTGTAATGTATGCCTAAACAGGAGAGCCGATCGCCAGCAGTTTGAAAGCCTTCTTCAACAGGCATCTGCATAGAAACAGGAATCCAGTGTCAAGAGCAGAAGAATTGGATAAATACTAATCGGAAAGCCTTGAAAAAATTGACACAAATCCGCTGAATTAGTGGGAGGACAACGGGGGCAGGTTTCCAAAGCTTACCGTAGCTCTTGACTTGAATTCCTACTACGTCCAAAATTTTACCGCAGCATGTTGAAGAAATAGTTTTTCATCATCACAATCTCGAATTAGCCAACCGTAGTTAGCAATTTAAAATTTATTATTAATATGATTTAAGGAACTGCGCCATTTTCTCCTGTCATCGGTGTTGTACTACTGTTGAAAAACATGGATTTGTGTCAATAAAAGTCTTGAAGTTTTATTTTAGATCGAAGATTTTTTTAAATTTCTAATATGTAACTGACAAACTTAGGTTTCGTTTACGTATTATACCTAGCATTGCGCTAATATAAAATAAATACAGAGAAAATAGCTACTTCTTGAAAATAAAGATTCAAAGCGACACAAATTAGACGATCTCCAAAAAATAAGAATCACGTGCAATTTTTTTTGCCATTCTGAAAACCATTCAAATTGTATAACTAGAACCACGAAACCTCACCTACGACTCGTTACAAAAACATTGCGCTCGTTTCCAAAAAGCCGTCAGTTCACACTAGTTACGCACGATACTTTTCAGAACAAAATCATAAATGGCGTGTTTTCATGCCTCCATAGACAGACGCAAAATCGCGTTTTGAGTCGGTGAAAGCACTCTTGAGAGTTTTCATTGAAAAATCATGAAAAATGTGAATGCGGGTGAAACTATATTTGTGTAAAATTAATCGCATAGCACGCTACACTTTTCGTTAAAAACATCGACTGACCAATCCGCTATGAATTTGTCTTTCTATCTTTGTCAATCACGGTCTCTCTCAAGCGTTACGAAAATACGGAGACACGTACAAATCAAGCTCTTTTTTTAATTCTGACGTTACACCATGCTTACTGAACCCTCATTTGTAACTTATCCAAAGCACCGCCAGACACCGCTCAAAACGCGTACATTTGCGTTTGTTTATGGAGGCATGAAAACACGCCATTTTTATGATTGCTTTCTAAAAATATTGTTTTAAGACCAGTGGAGAAGCAGAAACTAATGTCCAGCATAATTTCAAAAGCTTTAAACATTGAGCACTTCTAAAACCATTAAAATTAAGTGCATTCCAACTTAATATCGCAGAAATTTAAAAATTCCACAAAAATGTTTAAAAATTACATTATTATCAGTGAGAATGACTGTAATTTTATTTTTTGACAGGAAATGTTATAAATTCTTTGTGGTAAATTTATCCAATCACTTTAAATTTCAATTGATTCTATATGACATTGTGATGTTTATCTTCAATACTTTTAGATTATTCCACTCGATTACATTCGATTTAGAACTTTTGAAACTTAATAAAAACTTAATTATAGAGTTTATTTTCTGTTTTTCAGTCTTTGCCAAAGGGGGGGGGGGGGGGGGCTCAACTCAAATTTGAACTCTACTCCAAGGCCATTTCATATGTATCCATATTGTTGGGGTTTTCTTAAAGTATGAAAAACTGTCAGGTGGAGTGATGGGGAGGGGGCGGGGCATCAACTCAAATTTGATAGAACTTTGTATCGTCATAGAAATGTGCGTGGAAGTTGTATACCTGTAGGGGCTATTACCGTCTGTCCTAGGAACCGAATATCATATATGACAAGTGTGTTATAAAATTGAAAGTAGTATTCTCTGGTAAATACTGTATACTACTATTGCTTGGTAAAATAATGTAAAATTGATCAACATTCATTTTGACCATGTTTTAAAATTTGTGGCTGGAATCCACGAATGAAATTTGTTAGGATAACCAATGATAACCAAGTGAAACTGCCACAACTATAAACTTCGAGCTCATAAGTTAAATCACTTAATGGACAACTTGCCCCTAGATAATACTTATTTGGCTCATTAGTTCTTGCGAAAATAACGGAATCCGTGTTAAAATGTAGGACTCAACGATCTAGCTGCGTGCTCTTGGGCCTTTACTCTTGTTTAAGCTGCTATAACCACATTCGTAATAGGCGATGGCGTTACAACTTCACATTTGCATAGCCGTGAGGCGTAAATACTATGATCGTCTACAGGGAAGACACTGTTAAAAATTTTGTCCGGACTCTGAACAATTTGCAACCATTTTTTTCGGCTATGAATAATTCCCGCCTTCGACATATTTTTTCTATTCTCTTCGGTCTTTTTCGTTGCCTCGTCAGTGTAATAGGCAGGATATCCGCTGGCTTTACGAGTTAAAAAAATCGCTTCATATATTCTACAAAGATTCCACCCATTTTTGTGACCTTGTGTTATTGGGTAGTTTTATACTGTCAAATTTAAAAAATAGAAGTGTTATTATAGCCCTCTTGAATTATTACTTCGAGCTCATCGGAAACTCATTGGTCCTTCTATTCCTCTCTCACTTGTAATATTTACCGGTGTACAATCTTGCTGCAGTTGTAATTTGCAACAAATATTGAACAGAGGGAACATGAATTTTCCGTACATACGGAGATTACGGGCAAATAAATATTTATCAGGAGGAGGTAATACCCTGCATTCAATTAAACCCTCCGCATTACTTAAACTATAGTTAATACAAGTTAAAAGTTTACAGTCATCACTAGCATAAACTTTGGAATGACCCGTGGCAAATTGGCCATATTTTGGAATAAATGGATAAAGAGCAAACATCTAGATATGAAATCCGAACTTTACCCTTAGTCTCATAATGCGGACCCCCAAGGAGTGTATCTCGAGGATTTAAGGCCTCGGTCATCAAAAATGGGCGGTCTTTTAAAAAACGACGTAAATCAGAATTTTGTAGTTTTTTTTTATCAAAGGAACACTCCCAATTCTCGACTACCTGCTACCCGATTAGCGACAATGGCAAGTTTGAGCTTTTGTTCGTTCAGAACGCTCATTCAGAAATTCTGAATTTTTATCCGAACCTAATTGTTTATCCCAATTTAATCTTTAACGCTTTACGAAGAATGTCCACATTATTTATACAATATAATTTCAATTCTTCTTTGAAATCAAATCAGTATTCCGACCTGACACATTTTTTGTACCACTCATAAAATGACTTTCGAGCTTCATGAGACATTGTATCAGGTGAAAAATATTTTCCATCGGGAATTTTGCCAGTGTATTCCTGATTCTTAGGAGTATGAAATAAATATGGGGAAATGTACCCTTCCCTGTCTCTTCCTAGTTGAAAGCTTTAGACCCGGCCCGTGGTTAGTTCAGTCCGGCTCGGTCCGTTACCTTAATTTGTTTTGTATATAAGGAATCTGGGTGGAAATTTTGAACCAATTATCAAAGTTGTATCTAACAAACAACAAGGAATCACGTTTGGGATGTTAATATGGAATAAATTTCGGCAACAGCTCAATATCATCGACGATTATTTAGAAAAGGACCAACGAACCTCATTAGATCACACTGAGCCCCTCGAGATACATGGCTATAAAGTGATATTTGACATATCTCTTGGAGAAAAGATCATTCTTTTTGACTCGTAGCAGAATATGAAAGTAGTGAAATTACTTGTAAAACGAGGAAACAAAAAGTGTATGTGCCTGTTATTGCCCTGAAAAAAACACTTTTCTTGGTTTAAAAAATGTTATTTTACGCGCAGACGAGTATGTTAGTGTGCTGAAAGCCTTGTGTGGTTTAGTCGAAGATTTCAGGTCTGTAATTTTAACATTACTAACTGATCATTGCATTTCTGAAAATTTACCCGAGCCATCTGAGCAATTTATTTTCAATGTTGTTAACAAAGAGAAGACGAATTATTTTAAAAATATTCGTCAATCATATTTATCCTCGAAATTTAATGTCTATTGATGTCTATTAATTTGTAATTTATTGCACACGTGTAAAAATGCAATAAAAATATTCATCGCATAATAAATATGTGTTTTAATCGTATGTCAGCATGTGTCTCCTCATTATTCTCTCTTTACTAGATATTATATAATCTTAAGATAGTTTGCTATTTTTGAAAAGTATAACTTTTTAGGCACAACAATATTTGCTACAAACTTTCAGCTTCAGGATACAATCGATTTGCACGCCTCTAAGAAAATTTACTTCTTAAAGAAGTTCAATAAGTATAAGCCAAGAGAAAAAGGACTTCTCAAAGCTGTCCGAGGTCTTACACGGCTTAAAATAGATACAAACTAAGGGCGTCTGTCTCACAAGTCAAGATATCGTTAATCGATACTATGCAGCATTCCAGACAATTGCGGATATATTATATCAATGACCCTAGCAAGAAACACAGGCAGAGCGTGTCAGGTTACACCTTTGTAATGCACCCTTCACACAGGTGTTCAAGAGTGGCAGTAGGTGAGACCCAGCACTAGAGTGAGAGGCAGGTGCCATAGTGGCACGTGAAGGGACGGAAAAGTGGAGGGAGTAGTCGCTCCATAGTGGTCCACTACTTCTATAGGCACCTTGCAGGCCACGTGGTAGGTTGCTGACGAGGGTGAAACCTAATAAGTCAACAAAAACAAATAAGATGTTCTCTCAATAACAAGTCAAAATTTACAATTAACGAGGAACTTTATAGGTTGCTTTAAACGATATTTATAACTAAATTTGGGTCTGTTTACGGCATATTTGCAGTTCAGAAGAACTTTGTTTTAATGTTCATGTGAAATTTGCAAGTGTACCTATTGTTTTAAAACACCATCCAAACTTTTATATGGATGTATGAATTATCTTAGATTTTTACGTATGTTTTACGCAAATGTATAGTTCCACGTGAATTGTGATAGCTAGTATCTGCCCCTAGGGATTTTATAAAAATTGGGATATCCTATTCATGTCCTGGGATCTCATGTGGCTTATATCTGGGATATCCCATGCTGTGAGGGATAGCTTTGCTAACTACGATAACATACATTCTTTCACTTGATGGATCGAGAACAGGTTCAATGATGAGTCTATGAGCATCTGCCATAGCCTGCTGTACGATGAACTCAGCATTTTCCAATTTCTTCTGTATCATTGAATTGAGCCGATTCTTGTCATTTTTTTCATAAAACAGTATGTCAGCAGTCATATGTTGGTCATATATTAAGATCGTATAGAAGCACCTTCGTATAGAGTTTTCTTCTCAATACATATAAAAAATTGTACGTCCTATGATGATTCGGAAAAATGGAAATAATTGCCTGTGAGGCTTTGAGCGAATATAAATTATAATATATGTTTACCACTTTCTACAAATAAAAATTACAGCAGACGATGAGGCGGGCAAATGTAGTTTATATATAAGAAGTTATAACGTCCATGTTCGTAGTCAAAAATAACGCATTTATTACATACATATTTGATTTGAAAAAAGTCAATTAATAACAGTTTAGTCTTATATTTTCTATTTCAAAGAAGAATCTTTTTAAATATTTTAGAATGAGAAGAATGGGTTGCATCAATAGCCGAGCCGACGTTAATGATCTCCGCCCAAACATCTTTCAAGTAATGAATGTCGATGATTTGGGAAATTTAATCACACCTGGTCGGCTAGAAGTTACTGATTTAGACATAGTACTGCATCAACGAGGAAGGCAACTTGTAAAGTGGCCTTTGCGCTGCTTGCGACGCTATGGATACGACGCGGAAATATTTAGTTTCGAATCAGGGAGACGATGTCCCACTGGACCAGGCATTTATGCTTTCAAATGCCGCAGAGCTGCACAACTCTTTAATCTCGTGCAAACGAATATACAGGTAAATAAGTATGCGTAAAAAATTTCATAATTTGTCATTTATCACAAAATTACTTGCAAGCGAAAACTAGAACATCATACAACATTCACATTACCTCGCTGTCCTCGCACCTTATTTCTTTTTCGGTTGGTTTCTTGTCTTTTGTACCTTTTTGCTCATAAGACCTTATTGTCTTTTCCTTAATTGATTCAATTTTTGAGAATTTTTATTTTTATTCACTGCTGCTTATTGAATTGATATCGCTGGTAAAAAATGCCTGCCTTTCTATTATAATACAATATTTGCATACAACATTTATTTAGTACAATACTGTTACTACTATACTAGACGTGAGCATACCTTCCCTCCTTTTTCGCCCTCATCTCCCTTTTTTATTTTCCAGTTCGCTCAGCCAATACATAATCTTTATCTTTCTCTTCTCGTCCTAAATCTTCCCTATTGTGATGCTTCCACTTTCCATTTTATCACAGGCATTTAGTTACTATGTTGATGTAGCTTAGCCTCCCTTACATTGTGCAGATTCTATCCATATTGTTACCCCAATACTTATTCCCTTTTCCGTATTTTTAAATCTCATATGCGCTATTAATTTCTGAGATTCTAATTCCCCCTTTCTCTCCGAATATTTTGCTATTCCCTCTACCCTTATCCATTAAAATTTTGAATTATATTTAGCTTCTTTTATTTTCATTTTCATTACTTGCTTCAATACTTCTCTTTCTATGAATTTCTATTTTACTGTTATTCCCTTTTCGTTTTTTCCTTTTACCAATTATTTTGACCATTCCGATTTAAGTACTTTCTTTCATTTATTTGCCTCCCCCTGTTTCTAGTTCTCCCTCCTTTAACACGTATGCTTCTACTATCTTTCCACAGTCACTTTCCAATACTTTTTCTTCATATCTACATCCTATATAAACTGTTCTTGCTTTAATCTTCTGTACATCTCTTTCTTTTAAAATTATATACCATGATGTGCATATGCCCAATCACAATGTTCATCTAATGTATTTTTAATGCAATCTTTTTACACCTACATTTCCACTCACACAGTTGCTCTAAAAGACGCTCTTCGTCTATTCTCTCGACATGACCAAACGATAATCGCCTTTCTCCAAACACTTCAAACTTCTCCTTTCTGGAAAAAACATTGAATTGTCAAATATTTTGTTTAGCATTGGTGTATATAGACAACCTGTTACTCTAAAATTTCGCTGAGATCACTTCTTCACTCCCCAAAAGCAACTCTGATCCTTCTAGCCATGCACAAGTAATCTACTCTATACGAACACCACCGGAATGGCGAGGAGGCAGTAGTATTTCTCTCTCTAAATGGCTGAGCAATCAGTGGCCTTTTAATCTAATGCTACGTAATTTGATATTTTGTGCCTTGTTAAATTTCAAATTAATTACGCTTGAATTTTTTTTTAATTTTGAAGATCTTGAATGCTACACTTTAAACTATTCCAGTACGTATGAATTTATTTTTTAATTAAAATTGAATTTCAATTGGTATAAAATTACAATTTGACAGTTATTAATGTTAATTGATTTAATTATTATAATTTGATATAATATTTTATATGAGGGGTCGTCCATATATTACTTAATGCTTTTTGGGTTGAGAGAACGTTCTAGAAAAACTATTGTGATCCTCTTTCGATGAGGGAGGGGAGAGGGTTCGAGAAATGTTACATATTTTTAAAAAATAGGAACAAATGAAAAATATGATTTTTTTAAATCTCTTTTTAAGGTATGTGTGAATGTTGAGATATCCTATTAGGTTAACCTGTGATTTAAAAAAATTCAGATATCACTTTTGGCCATCACACAGGGGTTGAAAGTTTTTAAAGTTTGAAAAATTAAAAGTTTTTTCTGTTCATTCCAAAATCATTGAGGATTCATTATGTGTACAGCTTTTTCGATCACCAATAATAATGTAAAATCATATTTTAGAAAAAATCATTTCTTTTTAAGTTAGAATTTTTTGAAATAGCAACAAAACTGGGTTTTTTTGTATACTGGGTTAATGTTTAACGGAAGAAACACAACACTATTCTTTCTAACGTGAAAAATTTATGTAACTTAGTTCTTAGAACACTTCAAAACAGTGTAACACTAAATTTCTTTCGAGACTTAGTTTTACTGAACTACGCCCATTCTTAAATTTCTAAAAACTCAAAAACTATAACTTTACTTTGTTGTTCGGCGCTAGGCGCACATGCGCCAACTAGACTCTAAAAAGACAACAAAACTGGACATGGGCAAGATTTTGTGCTCGGGCTAGCTTCAGCCCTTTGACGAAATTTTTGAAGAGGGGATGGATCAGCCTACTGGAAAATCCAGGGTTTAAAAAAAACTCCATCTTACTGGTAAATGAAACGCAAAGATAAGGTAAAATGGCGTGTAAAATTTATTTAAAGAAATTAAGAAGTGAGGTAAACTATGGAAACTTACAGTGTTTGTGACAGGCAGTCAGGGCCATGCTGGGGAAGAGTTACATGTCACAAAAGGGGAAGGGGCCCGACAGCAAATTATATCGAACGACAGCGCATGGTCCCCCGTCACCTGCCAATGAGTTAGCAGAAATGAATGGTAGCATGAATTAATTTGACCAGACGGCAATTCGAGGACAAAAATTTAACACATTCGATTGAAAGTTTCCGGAGACAAAATTAATTCGGTGAATGTAATTACACGCGAATAAGAATTAAAAAATAGCAGGTGCTGATTCGCTCACCCGATACGCCAAGTATTCAGATAAGACAATACTAAAATTTATATTTATGAAACATCATTCGGATGAAAAGTAAGAACAAAAGAAAAACACTGGTTGAAATTGCGGACGTAGTCGGAAGCCACTCCGCGAGAATCACTGCCCGACACGAGACCAAAATGGCTGTGGCCTTGGAGACTCGCGGGACTCCTCATGTTCCTATCCAAAAGCGAAAACCAAAGCAAAAACCAACTCACATAAAAAATCAGAACACGAGGGTCCGCGAGAATCCTGAAGTTCCCGGTAAAAAAAATAGCCCTCACCTCCACTAATAGAAAACTGAAGCTAATTCGAATTTTACAATACTTGACCAAACGTAAGAGATAGAGCAAAAGAGAAACGTCAACCGCGACTGGTACGTTCCGCTCGGTGGCTACTGAACGAAGAAAAGCGTGGCTTGTCGTTTGCCGAGCGTACGAGATTCTGAGGATGTGAGATGACTTTTTCGCTCATAATGATTACTGGTGCAGACCAAGCTCTTGCTCCAATGCGACTTAATTTATTCCCAAAGCCTAGGGAAAATGATCCGCGGTCATACCTGGCTCTGGAGCCATCCAAGGTTTCCAGCCAGGTTCCGGGACGATTGTAGACAGCAAGCGGAAAGCAGGAACCAGATTCACAACGAGAATCTCGATACTTAGGTAACGACGGCAGCAAGCGAATCTCAGTTCTCTGTGCGCACCAGAGTTCTAAAATCCCTCGATGTCCCCCTTGGATTGAAGGTCGAGTCAAGGTCAGAAGCAAAATAAAATAACGACGACGAATTAGTCCTGAATTCTTAAATTCAACTTGAAGTATGCCCTTGGAGCAGGGGTCTCCAAAGGTAGATCCGGTATCTACTACCGATCCTGGGCCAATAGGTTGAATCTACTCAGCTTTGTCACAGAACTGTCAAGAAGGATCCCCATCCTTCACCTGAGTCGAAGTGCCTCAAAGAGTTGCATCTTACACAGCAGAAAAAAATGGGGCCCTCGAGGCTTAGGTTTATGAACCATACCCTTCCAACTTATATATTCTTTCAAGGGGTCATAAATTTTTTTTCAGTTTCCTATCGAAAAAAGCTGGTAGATCCTGAAAATGACCAGTCGATCCTGGATCAGGCTGCACCTGTGGATTGTGGAGACCCCATCATTGGAGTATCGTGACACGTGACGGAAGGGACCAGTTTTCGCATAATTAAATAAATAAAATAATAACTTTGAGAACTAAAATTTTGCCTTGTTACAACAGTAAAAAATGTAAAAGACATTTTTTTAAATTTTAAATAAGTTTAACTTCCCTGATATCCACAACTTCCACCTGCTAGGTCGACGATGCACAGAAGGTTCCGTCAGTGCAAGCGCAGGACAGTTTGCAGAATCTCTTTAAACGGATGAACGGATCGGCACACTTGAGATTAATTCCACAGTTCATTGACGATGAATTAGACTGTCAAATTAGAGGTTGCATCAATTAAATCAAAGGTCACCTCCCTCAATCATCAGGAATAAGCTGCCGCTCCAAAGCACCTTAGAAATACATGGATTACCGATAAAATCGAACAAGGACCTTCCGACATTGATTGCTTCAATCGCTACGGCGCTAAAGGTACCTTGTGTTAAGGAGGACCTTGTTAATTCCTACCGGATCTGTAAGGTTGTTCCATCTAAACTATCGCTTGCCTTTGTTATTGTCGCTAAGTTCAGTCGACAGATCGTAAGGGACAAATTCATCCAGCAGCGGATTAAGAAAAGGGATTTATCTTCGCTTGACATTGGCTGGACAGATAATGAAAAACATTACTTTTTCATTCGGGAGTCCCTGAAGTCCTTCAATCTGAAGATCTCCACCATGGCCCTCGAACTCAGGAGGCAGATGAAAATCATGTACATGTGTCTTGCAGGGGGAAAGATTTTCTGTCGAAAGGAGGATGGGTCTCCTAGGATTCATCTCACCTCACCTCAACATGTTGAACTGAAATAGCAATTAGGAAATATTATCCTAGCCTTAATACTTCTTCATTAACATGTTTCTGTGATATTGAGTTGAAAATTTATCAAAATGTTATACCAATTATTTTGAATCTTGGTACAAATCAAAAGGAGTTTTAAATTATACGGCCAAGTTGTGTTTTTGTCTTGTTAGTTCCATGGTTATTATAGTATTAGAATAGTATCAACTGTACTTAAAATATTATGGTTCTCAATGTGGTTAGTTTGTCTGAATCAGATTCTATCAGTAGTTTATTTTGACTACTGCTTTCACTGAGATATATTGTGTGTTACTTACGACTTGTCTCTTTACTACGAATTTTGGATGATGCTGTTTATTTTTTTTTTTACGATTATACTGTTGCGAACTCTTCATATCAAGTAATTCTACCTTTACTTGAGCTTTGTCTTTGTTCAAGAATTAACCTGTGCCTGTATTTTTAAGCATCCCCACGGATACCTTATCTATTTGCTTTTTAAATTCCCAGTCCCTCTTGGCTCATTTTCTTGAATTTAAACATTTCTTGAACTTGATAAGCCGAATTGATAAGGCGTTTCGAAGGCTTGGCTTAAACCTAATCATCTTTCCAGTATGATAACTATGGACAGTTACACTCTGTTTCGTAGGGACATACATGCTAGGAGAGGCGGTGGGTTTCTGCCTTTATTTACATGATAGTGTTGTGGGTGCTTTGGTGGAACTAAGTCCAGAGTCCTCTTTCCCAGCTACTGAAAATTTATTTATTGAGGTTACGCCTGGTCAGGAAAGTCCATTATTACGGGTTATTTATAACCGCCTAATAACTCATATGTTAATGACCTTGGAACAGAGATATTTACGCATATTCCCAATTACAATACTAATATACTCATAGGTGATTTCAACATTAATCTCAATGAGAAAAATAGACAAATGAAATATTTCACATCAGTAGTACACTCTTCCGGGCTGTTTATAGTGCCCCATAGTTCCACTCGCCGCACTGATCGATCCAGTACTATAATAGATCTTCTAGTGGTAGATGATGTGGATAAGGTTGTCTACCTCTCACAACACTCTAGTCCGTTTCTATCCAAACATGAACTTATCAATGTCAATTACAAATTCACTATCAACAATTCCACTTCCGCTCTACAGTCTCCTTGACCTAAGTTCCTTGATCATTTTTCGACATATGAATGGGATAAAATGTATTCAGTGAATGAGTTCAACACTAAGACTTCTTTGTTTACTACCGGGGTGACGGACAACTGTGCACGAGCCCACTTGTGCACGTCGGTGGCCACTGGTACAACTGTGAACGTTGGTGGCCACAGGCACAACTGTACACAGAGCCATCTGTGCACGTCTCAAATAATACGATCAGGTTTTCAACCTACAGGTCCACATGCACAGATGGAATACTCTTAACTGTGCACGTGTACAGATGGGAGACTCCCAACTATGCACGTCAAAATGAGTGCTATCAGATTTTCAACTGACAAGTTCACGCTCACAGCTGGGACACTCCCAACTGTACACGTGCACAGAGGAGAGACTCCCGACATTGCACGTCTTAATTAATGCAATCAGATTTTCCACTTAGAAGTGTTAAAATCATCAATTTCACTTCAAACGTGTACGTCTCGATTAATAAACTGTGCACTGTGCACGTCTCGATTAATAAAATCATTTGTCACCCAGAACTGCACATGCACAGATGGTAACCTACCAACTGTGCACGTCTCAATAACTGCAATAAGATTTTCAACTTGAAA